>CM057158.1:29973306-30063306 GCA_029962745.1 Echinometra lucunter
AACATTTATGTTCAGTTTGTACATGAATTGCCCTGTGTGAAAAAGAAACAAATCTGGAAATTTTAGGATATTCGACTTGTAGAACAAAACATCGGTATGAGAACGAATAGGAGCATTATTAATAATCCTTATAACCTTCTTTTGTAGAATAAATATCTTGTCGGTGAGATTTTTGTATATAGGCATTACCCCATGCCAGTATTCCATAATTAAAATACGGAAGTATTAGTGTAAAGTAAAGTGTAAAAAGTGTTGATTTTGGGAAAAAATGCCGAAGTTTATTTATTATACCAATATTTCGTGATATAGTTTTGGATATATTAAGGATGTGAATGTTCCATTTCAATTTATCGTCAATATTTAGAAACTAATAATGGGCGTCATGATGTACATTGAATTCTTGCTTTTGAAAGGTGATTGCTGTGTGACACTGCTTATGTATACTTAAAGTAAGATAGTTTGGAAAATCTATTATCTGGCTTATGAATTCTTGAGATTTAACATTATTTTGATGACTTCATACGTGGAAATAAAAGCAAGAGAATCTATCGAAGTGTGATAAATGGGTGCCAGAGCAAGTAAACCTGATTTTAATGAAACTGGCATGAGAATATACTTTTGGTCCATTAACATATCAAAAAGCGGTATTTTCTAATAAAAAGAGGTTTCAATAGTCATGATAGTCGGTAGGAGAGGGGCAGACGACAACTATAGTCCTGTTCCTGTGGGTCAACCCCAAAAAGGTCAACCCCCCCCCCCATACCATGGCGCCGCTCCTGAGATTAGAAAAGAGGCTAGTTGTCTAATTCATAAACAAAACTGAAACTTTGTTATTGTGTTTTATTTGGCAAAAGAACAAAGGCTGTCCTACTATTTAGTGAACCAAGGTTAAAAATAGCAAAAGTTTAGTCATTGTTTACAAAAGCACTCCCGCTCAGTCCTGTGTGGGCGGTGCATGGAGCCACCGTACTGGCGAAACAGGGCATCGCGGGATCAATCGCCGCTACGCCAGTCTATTGATCCATCCAACAAGTGTCATTGCATTGCATGTGTGCGCTGGAGTAACAACATGGCGACGTACACTTGCAGAGTACAGTTCATGAACGATACGGATCCTTTTGCGACTACTATCTTTGCGGAACCTACCCGGGCACCACATTTTCATTTTAATGAATATTTAACTTTAGAAGATCAATTGCCAACCCTCTACAGGGTCCTACAACCACCGCACAAGGTAAGAAACTAAAGTTACATTCGTCGGTACAAGGAGTTGGAATGACAAAATTGCAGTGGGGTAAGAGAGAGGTATAATTACCACCTGTCGATGGGGAACGCTGTCCCCGAACTTCTGGCGGAAAAGCTTGTATCGGTTGCCGTCCAGCATATCCAACGAGGGTTTCTGGATTAAGTGGTATTTTTTGCAGCCATCGTGGAAACTCCTTTTATTCCCTGCTTTCTCAGCATGTGATATCACTACTTATTGGTAATCCTGGGGTTTTAGGGGTATATTTGCACTTACATTTGACTGCGAACTTCAGCACACCCGCTTCAGACTGTCATGTATGGATTATGGTTAGGATTATGGTTAGGATTGGGATTAGTATTAGGATTAGAGTTAGGGTCAGGGTAAGGATTAGGGTTAGGGTTAGGGTAAGGGTTAGGGTTAGGTTTAGGGTCAGGGTTAGGGTACACAACTAGCCTGGAGGCTCCTGGAGAGGTGTGCTGAAGTTAGCAGTCAAATGTAAGTGCAAATAATTTATACCCCTAAAACCCAGGATTACCCTACTTATTTGTGTTTATTAAGAACTTAGTGTGTTTTGTTGATGGAATGATTAAAAATAGATTTTAATTTTTCCATGGGCATGATGGGCAGAGCATTGAACATGAATAAAATCGGCTTGGAGAAGCATTCCGGTCAGAATCTAACACCACGGAACACTTATCCAAACTAGAATAAAACTACAGTACTGTACGTTACTACTGTAAAAGGAAACTTGAATTTAAATTCATCTCTGGAGTCTGGATACAAATATGACAAATTAAGTGGTCTGTCTTGTAATGGTATTGGAATTAAACTATAACAATGTTTCTGAATGGGGTTTGGACAGCTCGTTAGATTTCAACCGTCACACTACCTGTACACTATAGACCTAAAGTGTAGCTGAGCTTAACACTTGCATCATACATCAAGCTGCACATGGCTCCCTTTCATGCCTACGGAGAGGCATGTGAACCTTGGAAAATAAGTATGCAGAATTGCCAGTTCCCATATTATGTGTGGTTATTCTGCACACTACCTTTGGAGTTTGCTTCTGTAGTAGTACCTAGGCCTAGGGATACCTAGGGAAGATTCTGCTGTACCTTCAACCACGTCATAAAAACTTCTAAAAGAAAAATGAAAAAAAAATGGGATTTTTTTTTTTTTGATCGGGGGAGGGGGGGGGGGGGGGGAAGGTTTGGTCTTACCTTGCACATGGATTTGAAACTTGTCCATTTATCATCTGTTTCTTGAATCTTGAATGTTGAATCTTGAATTGGTTTCACCCAAAAAGCTATACTGACAGCTGTCCAGGGTGGGAGTAGCGGTGATGGTGACCTTTGACATTGTCGGTATATCTACATGTAATCCTTAAGTCTTGGCATACATCATGTAGTAGGCAAATTAGCAGTGCAGCATTGAAATGTGGTGGTATACATGTACATGTACATGTATTTACGTGATGCTGATTTATTCGCTATAGTACAGTGCATTAGGCATACGGTACTGCCATCTGCTACCTCATGCATTATTGCTTTGCCATATAAAATTTTGGCATGTGTGTGACATTACATGTATGTTCCTTTGAAAATGACGTACGTGTATGCATGTATGTAGGGATCTTACATTGACTTTAATAATGCCAGATATGAATGAGAAAGAACTTTCTATATGACAATGACTCGATTTTTCTCAAAATGGCACCTGGCTGACGGCATGGGGGCGTTTCATGAAACAATTAGTCGGTGGTTTTCACCGACTAATTTGCTGTCAGCCAATCAGATGCCAGTATTTTCAGTAGCTTATAACATTTGTCGGTGATTTTCACCGACAAAACTCTTCATGAAACGCTCCCATATGACTTTAAAAAAATTGTGAGAACTTTGACCTTAATAGGACTGAGGACTGATCGAAATTTGAAGAAAATTTACTGTGCCAATTTTGAGTAATTGTGGACACTAAGTGGGAGAGAAAAATAAAGAAAAATGATAGAAAATTCAGGTGAAATTAAAAGGTGATCTGTGGAAGACAACCAACCACCTTAAAAACTTTATGTACATGTACATGCACCTCTGACATTGTGCATTCAGAGAAACGGTCAGCCACTTCCCTTGAAAGTCCGAGGGGGTAAAAATACTAATCCGCTGGAATTAGAGTTTGTTGTATCAGATATCAATAGCTGAAAATGAATCAGATGAATTCTATTTAAAGATGGGGTAAACTCTTTCCCTCTCTTTCTCTCTCTCTCTTTCTCTTTGTGTGTCTCTTTTGCCTCTTGGCCTGTAAGCAGTCAGGGCTGACACGTCTCCCGGCAAGGGTGTAGCATCGCGAAACTTTTGAGGAAATGAGGGGCTGTTATCAGATTGAAATGTGAAATATATTCATGCACTGACTCTTCATTTGTGGTATTCACTCAGGCTTGAAGATGAAAATCATGTAACATGGGATTATTAATCTTTCCATCTTTTTAAAACGATGTGTTTTTAAAATCTTTTACTTCAAGTTTTTCAAGTTGTTTGTAAACTTATCATTATGATTTTAAACCTTCCCCAAATATATAAGTACTTGGTAGCACCTGAAGGCCATGTACATTGTATATTTCTTATGTTCACTAACATTGTATCATTTTACCGACAGACACAACATTGATACACTATACTGAGATGCTACCTTCATATAGTGTTTATCTTCACAAAGGAGTACTATTTACTTCATTTATGAAAGATGTTTGGTGAGGGGGGGGGGGGGGGAGATCCCTTGCAACTCCAAAATTCCAGCTCTATTAAAGTGTGCTGGTATTTTTTTCTGGTACATGAGCCTGTGGTCAAAAACCCCTGCTGTGCAGTCGAATACAAGTACAAGCAGGTCAAGTTTTCAAGAAAACCAAGAAAGCAATTCAAGCCAAATCCATAGAAAAAATTAACTTTTCAGAGGAAGTTGGGGATATAGTTTGAATTCCATTCAAATTAAATTCACAGTTGATAATGCCAACTTACAATATGAAAAATGTTTGATCTAAATTGTTGACAAGAACCTGACAAATTTATACTTGTAGTCTGGGAGATTCAAGATCCGTAAGGCACATACACTTCAGGCAGATGAGCCATTATAGACTTGATCGAGGAAAAAGTTCTTTTGACCTGATTTTATTATTAGCAGAATTAGTATGTAAAACAGATTCTCCCTCCTTTCTATGGTTTACACCTATTTTAATGAAGCAATCTCTTTAATAACAACAAGCTTCATGAATTCAGGCAAACAGTTATTTTCCCTTTGCAAAGAGTACTTGAATTATATTTTTAAGGCAATGTGAAAATTTACCATGAACAAGATATATAGGTTGTCACTAACTGCCAAGTTACAGTGAATCGTTTGACCTGATAAAGACCTAAAAAAAGAAAGAAGAAAAAAAAAATAAAGATAAAGGAATACCAGAACACTTGTGGGCCTACATGTACATAATTTTTTTTATTAGACATGGAAAATATCATCACTGTATATTACATGTATTCAAAACTCTCTTTTATGATAATTTTTTTTCCTGACAATACATTTACCTGATGGTTTTGTCATTTTGTGAAAACAGTTTTCCAGAGTCTTCTAGAATCCTTACATTTACATGTAGTTTCTTGAATGCTTTGGGAGTATGAAGTGGCCCTCTTGTTAATGTTAATTGATGATGTGGTGAATGTTAATGCAGAATGTTGATTTTACACCTGCTATTGTGTAGATTACAGGAATATGTGGGTTGAGGATGTACATGTATTTGGTGATTTAGATCTGAATTTTGGATATCTGGGCTGCGTTTCACGAAACCGTCATACGAAACCGTCATAAGTCTAACTTCTCGGACATCCCACAGAAACACGTGTTGTAGAATTAACACGCGTTTCAATGGGATGTCCATCTACTTAGACTTATGACGGTTTCCTGAAACACAGCCCTGTTTTTATAGATTTTCCCAGAAGATGTTTTTAAACATGCTTAAATGTTCAAACATTTTCTTGGAAGGTCAAATAATGCATTGCTTACTGGTGTTCACATAGAGCATACAGAAACCATACATGTACCTTGTGTGTCTATAATACATAATGTCATTCCACATAACGAATGTACCTGTACAAATAATTTGTTTGCATATTATTCTGGCACTAGTATGGCTGCATTTCTCAACCTCCATCTAAACCACATGCATTCGAAACATACAAGCTAGAGCATAGACCTTTCAAATGATTTTACTGGCCATGGTGTGTTGAATTTGGTCCGATTCTCTGGCCTTTTGTTTGGTTTGAAGAGGCCAGCCCAACAGGCTAGTCATTGTGAAAATATTTGGTTTCTTTCTATTTATTCTTGTCCAATTTTGGTGCAATTTTGTGTGCATTGCATCCTGTTACTTCCTTGTTGGCTCTGCAAATGAGCAAAGCTGAATGTGACACCCCTAGTCATGACAAATACTGGTATCCATTTAATAGCCTATTCATACAATGAAAATGTAAAACGAAACCCATATAAAGAAATGTCCTGTATTAAAAGAAATGTATAGCTGAATGGGTATACATACTTGTAGTATTGTGTTGTATAAAGAATTACAATTTTGGAGGGAGGTTTGTTGACACCATTTTAAATAAGGTTAAAGTCAAGGTCAGGGCTAGAGCATACAGAAATTTACATTTTCAGTTGATTGTTCATTTCTGTTCTCACACAAATACACCCCGCATGTGATTTTCGTACGAAATGACTTTCAGACAAGGGGATGCTGTTTTTTTTTTAAATAAGGTTTTCACTAGAAATGATTCTAAAAAATGAGTTTCGCTGTATGACATTTCGCTATACATTGTACGACGTTTCTTTTTACAATGTTCAGACCATGAATTGCACATTATTGTCCGTGTGTATTATACATGTACCTTCATTTTTAGTTTTTATATGTTTTTGTACAGTGATACAATGAATTTAGATTGTCTGAACATTTGGAACCATATTGTTTAGAAATGCTATAATGTACTTTTGGGCTCATTGTTATGAACCATTGTTGAAGTGTGACCATGAATAATTTCTGTATTTAGAAGTGATAAATGTGTGAAACATTCAATAATACTGTGCTATAAAGAGGAATAAAAGCAATGGTGGGAGGTAGTTTTGATATTTTCCCTTTTTGAACGTGCAATTAGAGCATGAAATTGGTCAACAAGAAATACGAGATTTTATCTTCATTAGCCTTTTTGCCTTTTACATACACATACACATTTTGAACGATGATTGTGAAAGCTTAAATTTAACTTGGAAAATGTACTACTTTATGTATACTCGTCAAACAAAAGTTTCCCTTTGCAAATAAGAAGCTTGCCAACACTTGCCCAACATAGCAACAACTTTAGTGAATGCAAATTGTAGTCCATCTGTTCTTGTTCAGATGCTATTATTCATAATGTGTGGACTGAAAGGTTGATAACAAGGGTTCTGGAGAGAAAGGTGCATATATACAATTATTATTAAGTACATACATGTACATGTATACCAGTGTCATTAGGGTACATGTACATGTACATGGAGTTTTCTACAGTTCTTTCTTATTGTATTGGTAAAGTCCACATTTTGTGGTTTGGTCTAATAACTTTTGATGCAGAACCCTAAATATTATACCAAATACATGAGCAGAAAGAGCAAAAAATCTACACATATTGTGCCCATTTTCGTTACATCAATATTTGTTGTTTGATGCTGAAATTTTTAAAAAGGAAAGTAAGCATTAAAATCCTGAAATTGGCAATGCGATGAAAATGTTAAAGTTACCGCTTTCCCCTGCAAACTGGCAACTTTATGACTTATCATATATTCTGTCAATTTATATTTATTTCAGACACATGATGTTTTATAAGTAAAATGTAGCAATAAAAGAAAAATGTTAGTGTTGCCAATTTGAAGAATAAAAGCCGATCAAATTAGGCTTTAAATAATTCCTGTCACAAATGGGTTAAAAGGAAACTGAAGTGTTTTCCAGATGGATGGCAACAGAAGAAGGAGTGATCGATTCCAGGTGTAATGTATTTTACAGTTATAGTGTGAACTTCAAAGATACAATAAAAATTCATGCAAAATTGTTGTAATGACAAGTCCTTGAAGTTGTTGGTTTTGTAGAACAGCAAATTGCTTTCAGCAGTTGTCAAAGTTGAGGCTGAAGGCACTTCGCCCCTGAACTCTATAAAAAGCTTTCATTCACTCAGAATTATTTTTTCTTAAATGGCTGTTATTCTCTGAACATAAAAAATTTGATTTTAAAAAAGCCCTTGTGATTGAAAATTTTGTTTATACTGTGGTCTTAAAGCCTGATCACGTTTGGTAATTGGCTATTTGCAGTTTGTAATTAACATTGTTTGATACATGTCATTAGACCTATTTATTAGCCATTTGATTTTTTGTTTTTTGTTTACTGCAATCTTTTTGAGTTTGGATTTTATGATAAATTATATATTGTCATTACCATGCATTGCTCAATAAATTCCAGCTCTTTCTAAACTCTTGCCCGCCCCAAACCACAACCTTCATATCATCATAACAAGGTCCAGTGCAAATATATAGCTCATGCTTTGATGCGTTTTGATGCACCATATTGTATAGTGATTGATACCCTTCAGTCTTCGCTTCATTCCTGCTTACATGTACATGCCTCGCCTCAGATTCTTTCTATGTCGGATATTATAGACAACTCTGTAATCCCTAGTTTGTTACTCTTTAGTGAGATGCACTATCTTCCATAAAAGTGAAAGATGTTTGTATTTCAGAGAAATGTTTGTTTACTTGGAAGATTTTGTCAATGGAAAAAAGAGTAACAGGAAGAACACTTTATAAAGGATAGAAGAGGCGTTGATCCCCCCTTTTGTTTAGTCTGGAGGACATTTAACTTATGAAGCATGGTTGGTTAAGTTTGTAATAGGGTGACACATTAACACGTTCTGTTGATCACTGTCCCTGTCGTAAAAGTCTTACTGATGAACACTGCAGGCCTGTTGTCACGGCATGTATCAAAGCGCTTAACAGGATTGGCAGCCAATGAACTGAACTATTTCTGTCATGGGTGGGGGGGGGGTGGTCTTTTGATATTTCATTAGCTTATTTCTTCAGAGAATTAAATAAATATATATCTTACATGTACATATGATTTTCTAAGAAAATAAATTGGTTGCATACAGTATTTGATTAATATGGGGCTATACAATGTACATTTAAGATACTGTACACGTGTAGCCTGCAGGGAGCTTATGCGGGGGGGTCGGGGGGGGGGGCATTGTTTGTTCATTACATTCATCTAAATAGAATGATATTCATTTTCCAGAATTTTTTTTTGCAAACCATAAAAGTTATGTTGAGGTTTTTGAGATCTCTTTGAAATTCTGTATGGATATTGAGTATACATGTAGATTTATTAAAAAACTGACTGCAAATTTACAAATGAAATTACCATATTACCAGTACCACCATCAACTTTTAAAAAATATTTTTATCACATGCACATGTAGAGTATGAAGAAACTTCTGAACTCCCTGACAACTCCCTTGTATGGTATTACAACATGTAGTAGTGAATGTGAGCCTAAGGAGGTGGTGTTATTAATGACTTCCCAGAGTTTCCTTTTAGAATACACCCTTGGTTTTTCTCCTGTTGGGTGACACATTAAGATACACCACTGAGTTCCTCCAGTGTTGTTTTCAATTGACAACAATTAAGAAAGGCATTTAAAGTCATTATAACACTCAAGCGTGCACATGCACAATCATGCATTTTTGATTTTCACAGACAGTAAGATAACTGTATTTAGGTGCCAAAAACCCCGAATAATTTGTATGGTTTTATTTCCGCGCAAGTGTTGTGCTCCACGATATTCAAATGGGTGAAAATTTACACACAGCAAAATATTCCACGTTTACAGTATACATGAACAGTTGTACATGTACATGTATGTAAAATGTACATTTGTAGGCATGTAAGTTTGTAGGCCTGTACATGACTTTGCTGATCATAACAGACCAACATTACTGGGTGTTTTTGACCCCATGTAAGGGAAGTCTGAAAATCCTTTGGATTACCAATTAGAGCAGCTGCGCCCTTGCATTGGTCGAAAACTTCCTGAATTCCCGTCTTCTTTTCCATTGTTTCCTGAGTAAATACTTGAAGAATTCAGGAGATCTCAGACAATGAATGAAATGAAGATAAGACAAAGTAATGCGTGTAAAACTACCCAAATTCCTTTTCTTTGATGCTGTTCCTAAATAAACGCTCAAAGAATTTGAGAGATTTAAGACAGTGATGGAAGTTCAGATAAGACACAATAATGCTTCTAAAACTTCCCAAATTCTATCTTATTTCTCAAGTAAATACTAAAATATCTGAGAGATGTTGGATAATGATTAGATGTGAAGAAAAGAGAAAAAAATAATTCTACTATCTAGGATTTGATCTGTCTGTAGGATTGATTTGTCTTTTTACAGCCAAACAAATTAAATCTCGTTTTGGCTGCCATTTGCAGCTTTTAAAGAAAAAATCTGAAGAACTCGGCAACATTCTAAGATGAAAAAAAAAGGGAATCAGAGAAATCTGTCTTCATTTAGTGTTGCGCATGTTTGATGCTGATGATAAAAAATGACATGGAACAAGTGCTTCATCAATTTTCATGATGTTATGTATCTGTTTCCTGTCACATGTTTTTAATCCATTCGTGACAGGAATTATTTAAAGCCTAATTTGATCAGCTTTTATTCTTCAAATTGGCAATACCACCATTTTTATTTCATTGCTACATTTTTCTTATAAAACGTCATGTATCTGAAATGAATATAAATTGACAGAAATTACGATGAGAAGTCAAAAAGTTGCCAATTTGCAGGGGAAAACGGTGATTTAAAACTTTCTATCACAATGCCAATGTACATGTAAGGATTTTAATGCTTATTTTCCTTAAAAAAATTTTCAGCATCAAACAATGAATACCGGTAATGACGCAACCAAAATGGGCACAGTTTGTGTAGGATTTTTTGCTCTTTCTGCTCATGTATTTGGTATGATTTTTAGGGCTTTGCATCAAAAGATATTAGGCCAAACCACAAAATGTGGACCTCTGTCACGAATGGGTTAATGTATCTGTTGTTTGTTCATTAGATAAAAAGACTTTTTTTCTTCAAATTATAAAGTGAAAGCATTGGAATTGTACAGGGTGTATAAATATTGAAAGTTAGGGGTCTATTATTGAAATTCACTGGGTACATGTATGTACTGTAAACATTTAAAAGAAAATTTACTTTGCTTGCATTGTTGTTGTTTCATTTTTTTTACATGTACATATAAAGTAAAAATTAAAAAGCATAATTTTGGTATTTGCAGTAAATCTTCAGCAAAATTTGTATATCGGATACTGAAGAAGCACTAAAGAAGCATAATTTTGCTGTCATGATTCCTAGTATCCAAAATGTATTGATTGATGTTTTTACCCTTTGACTCTTCAAATCATGTACAATTTCTTTAATTCATTCTTACAGTTGGAGGATTGTGGACTTCAACTCTCTCACAATGGAACATACTTGGATTTAGAACAGTCCATTGACGATCAGAGGGATGACTTTGAGGGCTTTAACCCCAAGTAAGAACAACATTTAGAAACAATCATTCTTTTGTTTCATGCCAATCTTATCAAACAGACAGCTGATGCATAAAAATGTTTGTGTACTGTTGTACATCCATACTGTAATGGGCGGTTTATATCATGATTAAAGACATTGGTTAACATTGTTATGATTTAAAAAAAAATCTTGTGTTGTTACTTGAAAATGGGATAAACATAAGGGTTATAGTGTAAAAATACCAGTCTGACAGTTTCAAAATATAATATCCACAGGAAGTATTTTTAAATATCAAAAATGTGAACCAATGTTTGAAAACTGTACAAGGGTCGGTTGCACAGAATAGACATAAGGAGTGCGCATGCATGTATGACTCACCTTACCGTACTGTGTGTATTGGCGAATCACGCGGCGGGAGGCACATAACGGCATTTTCAAATTCAAGCAAAGTGGTCCTCTTAGTGATTGTCTCATGAGACGAAGGATGATAAAATTGCCGTTTGCGTCTAACTTACACTTTTTCATTCCAAATTATGGTTGGTTTCAGGGTTTTTTAGTACAAATACAAGTACTCATACACATGTTTCATCTTAGTTTTAGAATTTTTTAAATCAGCTACTCACAAAGTTAGCCAATGCCTTTAAATAATGAAGTACATGTACACATAGTTCTTTATATAACATACATTTGATATGCAAAAATTGTTTTTGTTAACTTTTATATTTTATGAAAATGGATATTGATTTCCTCTTAGGTGTACTAATACTAATAGAGCTGAATATTTCAGTCACCCTTGCAGCACATATGTATGTGTAATGATATAGAAATACATTCGTGTAAGTCACGTACCTGTACTTTTATGCTGTTAGAAATGAGTGAAAAATTGCAAAGATAATTTGTGCACATGCACATCAAGTTGAATTGAACATTGTTCCATAATGTCGGTGTTTAGAACAAGCATTGCAACCTTTGAGCTTAGTAAGAAAAGTATGAAAGAAATCAAAGAATGTGATCAGACTTTTGACCTTTCCACCATGCATGTATCTCAGCTGTTTGTGATTACTGTGGTTTTGATCCAACATCTTGCAGGTTATCATACCAAGGAAGGGGGGGGGGGGTCATGGGGGTCTGGGCCCCATTTTTATGTCAAAGATTTGGAGGGGGCGTGGAAGCTTTGAGGCTTTTTGAAATTCTCACTAACCCCTCTTTCTTGTCAGATTTTTTTTTTTTTGGAGGGGGGGGGGGGGGGGGGTGGGTGGGAAAAAATTAGACCCCCTCCACTTTTACAAAACCATAGAGCTGCCCCTGAGTGATAGGGAGAAGGAATCCCAGTGGTAAAATCAAATGCTTCCTGTCTTTGAACTTTGTAAACTTCAGGACAATGTAACTCACTTTGAACTTTTCAGTGATGAAAAGAAGTATGTTGTGTGTTACCTCATTGGGTAGAGTCGGTGATTACAAAAACTAAGAATATTACAATAGAAGTGTGATAGGTGAAGAGTTTCAAAAAATCGTAACCGACAACATTTTGGGTTATCACAGTTGTTGAGATACTTGAATTATGAAAACATTTCATGAACCCAGGCATGAAAAAACATTATTAAGCCTTATACATGTCATCAGCATGGCCAGAGAAAAAAAACAACTTATATTAGGAACCGGTGTCTTATTAAGTTTCCTTGTAGTTAAACACAGTACAGTTGTAGCAACTACATGTATGTTGCCACATTGATAATGTTACTTTACTTGTATACTTCTTTGTAGGATAAGAGATAAGAATTAAAATTTCATTTATTTTCAAAATACTGAAATACAGTGAAAGTAACCGTAAAGGTGTTTGTGATCTGTTAAATGCATTTTCCTTTCTTTAAAACAGGAGCAGAAATTCTGTCATCTTGCGTACTCAGCTCACAGTCCGAGTTAAAGGCATACAAGGTAAGAGAAAAAGAAGTACCGGTATATTTTACTATGGTTTTATCAAATGAGCGACAACACTGTTCCTCAACTCTGTTATATGTACATTTGGGGTCACCTGCACACACAGTACTGTACCTATCCAAATATATGTACATGTAGCTATATGCATGTACATGAAGCTTCATTAAAAGTTTTAGGGGCAAATACGGTATGTACTGTTTTGTTTTCTTTTTTTTTTTCTTTTCTTTATATCTATTCTCACCTCCATGGATGAGAATGTCTAACAATGTTCAGACTAATTATTTTGGTCTGTCCTTTTATCAAGCAGTTGTAAAGTTCTCTTATTACACATCATTGAGTTAAGAGTCAAGAAGGTTTCTATTAATGATTTGTGAAGAGCATTCCAGGTATGAAGTGTTTCCTCAAGCATTAATTTCCTTTTGTAATAGCCGATTCCTGTTGGCTTTTTTTTTCCCTAAGTGGACATACATGATTCCTATTTGAGAGTATGAAGTGTCTATTTGTCATATGTCTGTTGCTCAAGAGTCAATTTCCATTTATAGTAGCCATGTACCATCCACTCATTTGTTCTTGATTCATTGGAAGGTATCAACTATCAAGTCTTAGTTCTTAATTATGCTAACATCACCTTGATTTCATTGTGGCCAGTTGCAAGGGTAAAACATACCCGGGGGGGGGGGGGGGGGGGGGGGGGGGGGCGACGGATGATATTGCCCTCAGTGGAGTTCAAATAACTCCTTGAAATCCTTAAAACCCAATTCTTTGGGGCGACCAGTTTCTTCAGAGTTGCCCACACCTCAGCTCCGAAAATACATGTAAGCAATAAATTCGCAAATCGTGATCTAGGAGCAGCAGAATTAACATTTCTTGAAACAACACACGCATTATGATAATGCATCATACTGATACTTGGTTATGCATACTCTCAAGGAGAAAATTGGGATACCAGCAATTGAAATTCAACATAGTTTCCTTGGGCCTAGAAATAGCTCCTTTAATTTTTTTTTTTCAGAGAATAGCTCTCATGGGAAATAAAGTATTTTTTACCCTTCCACCATCCTTCAGCTTGATCGTTCTAGAACAAGAATGGTTCCTTGAATTTTTTAAAAAGCACCTAGTTGTTATCTGTTACTTGAGCATCACTTTCCTTTCTTTCTTGCTAGCTGTGCTGCAGTTGCAACCGGGTGTTAAAATGAACATGAATGACTTCCTAATTTTCTAAAAGTAACCAGTGTTGGTTGAATGTCTGTTTCTTTAGCATCAGTTTCCTTTTGTGACATTGGTTAGGCAGGCTACATGTGCCCCCCTGGCTGTTCTAGGTGAACATGAATGACTCCTTGGTTTTCTAAAAGTACTTGTAACATGTGTTGGTTGAATGTCTGCTTCTGGAACATCTGTTTCCTTTTGTGATAATGATTAGGTCACATGTACCATGAAGAACCCTGGTTGTTTTTTTTAATATTTAAGTGAACGTGAATGACTCCTTAATTGTACTGTCACCTGACCTAATCAAGGTCGGCTATATGCACCTAAGCCCATTGTTTTCTACATAGTACTTTTGATCTCTTTTTAGGTCCCTTTCTTTTGTGCAATTCTTTTCTAATTTGGTGTACATATTATTTGTCATTAATCGGCGATTACTGATCTCTTCATTTTTAAAATCACTCAAGCATGACTGTCCAGATGCCATTTTTTCCGTTTTTGGTCCCCTTTGTACCTGTCTTTCTCCACTATCCATTTGTTACAGATTTCTACGTATTTGCATGTTCTTTCATTATTATTGTGTATTTGTCTATTGCTATTGATGTACTGTATCTGGTCGAATAAGTAATAATGATGATAATAATGTTGATAAAGTTGCTGTTTCGTTTGCGACCATGCAAGCATGTCGTTCAAACATGATTGTATTTCTGGTTTTCTGACGAGGTTTATTCAAGTAGAAAACTGATTGTCAAGTGTGTGCTAAAAAAGGGAGGCAGCTATTGCTCCTCGGGGTATGCGAGCACGCCTACTTATCCAGGGTAGTGGAATTATGTTTTAACAATTTTTTCCTTCATTTTTTTCATTATGTTAACATTTTGCAAGAGTTGTATGACAAATGACGAACTGCAAGTGCTTTGAATTTTTGAGATAGAGATGGGCAAGTTCCAAGGCAGTACAATATGTCACATTATCAGTCATGTAACCACATGTAAAGCAGACAAAGATTTGAATACATTTGATCATTATATAAAGTTTGACAGCCTCAGTAGAGCTAGCCTAGATCATAACAAATATCAAGGTTAATGACAGGTTTAATGTCACTTTACATGTACATGTATATATATGTTCAAACTGCAATGATAATGGGTAAAAATATGATTTGTGACACCAAGTGATGAAATACCTTGGCTTGGACTTACACTAGTCAACTTTCACCTCAAGTGCAAAATGTAACCACTCCATAACAAACTTGACCTAACTAAGTGTGAAGCAGTACAGTGGTCCAGACTTTCCCCGTTGGGTGTTGTTTAGATCCTCAGCTTCACATTTAGTGTGAAAGCAAACGGCTAGGAAGTCAGACCAGGATATCCTCTCACCTGTACTCATTAACACCGGTCTCATTTTTTAATAGACCAGGATGTGTTCCAACTCCCTGTTGATCAGACCTGTACTGCAGCTCTGTGTAAGGAATGGGACGAGGTGTGTTCATATTGTGCCAATTTAATTGTATTCTCAGCTAGGTATAGCTGTGTGTTATTTGTAAAAGAGGGAATACTTTCTATGAGAGTATGTTTATGGCGGTGGCGGCAAAACTTTATTTGACGCATACATTTAACCCATTCGTGACAGGAATTATTTAAAGCCTAATTTAATCAGCTTTTATTCTTCAAATTGGCAACACCAACATTTTTATTTTATTGTTACATTTTTCTTATAAAACGTCATGTATCTGAAATGAATATAAATTGACAGAAATTATGATGAGAAGTCAAAAAGTTGCCACTTTGCAGGGGAAAACAGTGATTTTAAACTTTCTATCACATTGCTAATTTAAGGATTTTAATGCTTATTTTCCTTTTAAAAAATTTCATCATCAAACAACGAATATTGATGCAACCAAAATGTAGGCACAGTTTGTGTAGAATTTTTTGCTCTTTCTGCTCATGTATTTGGTGTGATTTTTAGGGCTTTGCATCAAAAGATATTAGGCCAAACCACAAAATGTGGACCTCTGTCATGAATGGGTTAAGTGAGCCCCTGAAATAAATGTATGTAAGTACAATGTACAATGTACATGTGTAACTCTGCTGTCATTGACAGGCATAGGTATATAAATGCATTTAATGCATGCAGTAAACAAGTGTGTCAACAAGCCTTTCCTTTGACATAGGTGTCGGTATTGCCTTGGAATGGGCAAAAGCAAATTTCGTTTGTATTACATGTATGTGTATGCTTTTGGTCGATTAAATGATAGTAATGTAGGATGTAATAGTAATTATGATAATAATAATAATTGATATGGATGATGATACACATCTTTAACAAAATTGATATTGATAATGATAATGATATGATATTGATAATGATAATGATAATGATAATTATAGTGATAGTAATAATAACAATGATGATATTAGATAATTGTAATAAAGATAATTATTATAATAACAATTAATGATAAAGAATGTTAGCGAGCCTGTCAATGACAAGAAGAAATGTGACAAGCTTTACTACATTACAGCTGGAGAAGACTGTGACCAAACCCTACTGTAGTGCCATTGATATGCATGATGATACATATCTTGAACAAAACAATGGATGAACAAGCCTATGTGTACATGTACATGTATATGGTGTACCACTGAAACAGATCTATTTCTCATGAAGAAGATTAGAGTATGATCAAACATAGGGTTGATACATAACATTTGTAATGAACAAAAATAGACTGTGAACAAGTAGTAAAAGTAAGATTGATGTATTTGTTATAAAATACAAAAGTAATAGTGTGAAGTGTGCCTGTGAACAGACCTATCCCTATCATTAATACAGATACATTTGTATTCGGCAAAAGTTAAGTGTAAACAAGCCCTGTTGACTGGAATGCATGTGTATTGCTCCAAATTTTAGTATGAAAAAGCCTTGCATTGACACATATACATTACATGTATAATGAACAAAAGTAAAAGTTAAGTGTAAACAAGCCCCATTGACTGGAATGCATGTGTATTGCTCCAAATTTTAGTGTGAAAAAGCCTTGCATTGACACACATACAAAAGTAAAGTGTGAACAAGCTGCATTAATTGGCCCAGATGCAGTTTGTATTGAAGAAAAAGGAGAGTGTCTGCAAGCCTACATGTACTATTTACTCATGTACATGCACACATGTACATTACTACACATGTACATGTATATTTGCATAATATTATAAACTATATTTACACAGGTATACAATACAAGTTAAGTGTGAATGAGTCTACATTTACCATTGACACAGATACATACATCTGCATGTAAAGTAGAGTGTCTTTTTTTTTTCTTTTCTGACCCTGAGGTCAAAGGATTAAATGGTACACTAGACAGATTAGTAGAGGATTAGTGATCTCTCTGATTCATCCATGAGATGTGTCAGCTATTATAGGACTTCTTGGATTAGCCTATTTCAAAGACAGGATACGCAGGCCATTGTCCAGGTACAGCAGACATTTGTTGAAATGGAAAACTCAAGGGGGGGGGGGGGGATAAACAAAGGAGGAAATCAAAGGCCTTTATGAATGTAGCTGTACTTATGGAGATGATATATTTTTCTTTTAGTTCTAGAAAGGTATGGAGGAGTATCAAGTATTTTAATTCAGATAATTCTTGGAATTAGTTGGAGTAAGAAAAAGAAGGAGAAGGGAAGGAGAAGGAGAAGGAGGAGGAGGAGGAGGAGGAGAAGGAGAAGTAGAAGGAGAAGGAGGAGAAGGAGAAGGAGAAGGAGAAGGAGAAGGAGGAGGAGAAGGAGAAGGAGGAGGAGGAGGAGGAGGAGGAGGAGAAGGAGAAGGAGGAGGAGGAGGAGGAGGAGGAGAAAGAGGTGTAGGAGAAGAAGGGGGGGGGGGGGTTGGACACTTCTTTAAAATGTAACATTCAAGAAAGAATTACAACTAACCTGTTGAACACTATGCCCTACAATGTACATGTAGATACGTGTTGCTGGGGATATGATCTATGGGAAATGCATTTTATACTGAAATGAAAACCATACTCAACCTGTTAAATGTGAAATTAAATATAATTGATCAATTTTGTCTCATAAAGAAAATCAAAGGTCAATTATGGTAACTTATTGCTCTATGTATTCTGGAGACTGTACCAAAAGAAATTTGTTGAACGGCAAACTGTTCACAAAGTCTCAGAAATTCATGTGCGAGTGCACTTGAATGGCTAAAGCATTGGCCTAGATTGATCTCAGAGATAGATATAACCATTATCATTTTCTAAAGCATTAGAGCTTCTCTAACAAACATTGTGTATAAATAATAAGCAGGGAATTTTATTATCAGAACCTTCATTTTGCAGTATATTCACTGAGATCATCTATTTTTGTTACTGGAAGCAAGACAGCTACATGTCCCCTCTACATACTCAGTAACATGAATACAGGTAGCAGTTATGGATGACAAGTTTATCTTGATAATTGATCTTGTCGGGTTGTGTTTTATGAGCAGTTAATTATACTCTGATGTCCTTGACCATGATTATTGAGAAGCCTGAGTTTGGAGAAAGGTGGAAAATAATTTCTGATTATTTTTTGTCCGTTAGGCCTGTTTTGAGTAACCGTTTAAACGTCTGAAAATGTCACTACACGAATAATAAAATTGACATCTACTACTCGGAAACATAGCTTGAACTTTCAACTTCATAAGGACCCCACCCCCAATGTGTGATAATTAAAGAAATCAAGAATGTTTTACTCTATTTCAAAGTTTTAAGGTGTGGTGATGTCATTTAGATGCCTTAAATTCACATGAGAATATCGTTTTTGATCACCAAACTATTATGGCTCACGCAGCGAAAACAAGTGTTTCAATAATATTCGGATTAAGCCGTAAGCCCTAATGTGTGTGTGTGTGAGAGAGAGCCATTTAATCACGCATTGCATCATCGTTCACCACACACAAACGATATGCACCGTAAGCAAGTGAACTCGCTAACGTAATCAAAGATACGCTATCACCACAGTGTAACAAAATATTTTTGGAACATAGCAGTGAATGAAGACAAAAGGACATTACCAATAGAGAAACATTCATACTTACAAGTAAGCACTTATTCTTAGTAATATGCCCTTGCTGACGATTTGTGATAGGGATTGAAATCATTGGAGTTCGATTTCAAATGACTGCTGAGCGCTTGCTTCGTAGTTTCGACATGGCCGAAATTTGGATTTTGTGCACTGTACTATTACGCATTTGTTGTGCATTTATTGTGCATTTACTGTGCATGCGGTATGCTGATGGGCGTAATGTTTCATAATGTGTGCAAACGCACGCTACTCGTTGGAAGCATCTTTCAAAATGAATTTTTCATTTTTGATCATGAATATTAATGGGTGCTTAGGAAGTTAGGGCCGCCTTCTAATGAATCTGAACAAAATGGCGGAGCTTTTAGGGACCTGGTTTGGCCCAAACACTTAAAACACGACCACAAACCCCCCAAAAGTCGCCAGATATGAATTTTTAGTTAAAGTCTGATTCAGAAAGAGTAGGTTCTCAGCTTTAAAGTGATATACTGTGTGAGTCCAAAAAACTTTACACTTCGAAAATTGTCATTAAAAAAAACAAACTATGTTACAAAGGCAAAATTATTATACATATTTTGAAAGAATATCTTCTGCAGAATTATTTGGTACCATTTTTGTGTGGTATGTGTTTACGCTGGGATGAACATGGGGCATTGTTTGCAAGAATGTAAATTCAACTTGCGCCAAATGTGACATCTGAACCAGTGAAACATTTTGAATAGGGGAATTTAATTCGATCTTTGCAGATACAAATAATGCTCAAACCATACCGGACAAAACATGACATACATAATTGAGACACACATACAGTTATACACAAACACCCCCACCCCCCAACACACACACATGCACCCCCACACTCAGGCAGGCAATGGCAGTGGCATACCATGGGTCAATGCATTGGGGGCTGGGGGCACTGAGTGGAAAAGTGGGTGTTGGTATGTATTTGCATTAATTTTGGGGCCAGCCGACAGGGGGCACGTGCCCTACCCCCTGCATCCCCCGTAATTACGCCCCTGGGCCTGAGTGGCGTAGGTAGGACTTCGTTTTAGGGGGAGATAGTGAGCATGCGAATCATGCGAATTACATACGTGTACTGAGCTTGCAAAGCGCGCTCCCGGTCCCTGGGGAGAGAGTGTAGGGAGAGGGGAGTTCCCCCTCCCCCTCCAGCGCGAAGCTCCATCATTTCTTTGTCATTGTTCCTTGTCTGTTCCCACTCTTCCTTCATTCTCTGTCCTTTCACCTTATCCTCACTTTGGCGCAAGTCTATTTTTACACTAACGCAAACAATGCCCCCAAGCGTAAACACATACCACACAAAAATGGTACCAAATAACGCGGGAGAATATACCCTTTCAAGATATGTCTAAAAGTTTAGTGTTCATATCTTAGTTTTTGAATAAATGACAATTTTCTAAGTGTAATTTTTTTTTTTTACTCACATGGTATAACTCATTAGCATTGGATGTTCCTAACCCACTTTACAAAGAGTACATGCAGAATACCAAGTCCCACAGAATGTTACTTTTGAGAAATACAGGTTTAAAGTTTGCAGTCTATTGAAGTGCTCTGATTTATCTGAGCTATTGTGCAAACGTGACAAAAGGATTGAAACTCAATAGAAATTTATATCAAGGGATTATCAGATTTTCCTAATTATTAAGCACATCCTGCCTGTAATAGGAAACAAGTATCATGTACAAGAAAATACTCCGTTTTAAAGTTATTGGTAAAATGAGACAAGTATTCAGGATCGTAAAAAACGAAGACCAACAGAACAAAATCCTAAAAAAGGTCTACTAAAAACTGTCAAAAATACCACTTTCAGATAGTTTAGTGCCTCCAAATTTTTAAATCACTTAGGAAAAAGTACAGGTATACCCTTACAGGAAATACACAAAAATAAAATTTAACCATGTAAACTAAAAACACCTTTATTGAGCTCTAACTCTAACTGAAATTGTGGTGCCTGGTCACATATTGTCCCATCTACCCACTTCCTCCTGCATTGTTTGTGCTTTTCGACATGTTGACTTATCAGTTTGGTCATTTCAGAATATCATGAGATTCACCAATATTTTTTAATGATTGTGTTCTACTTAATAAACCTTTCCCCATTGTTTTGAAACTTTTTTTTTTTCACTTTATAATCATATGACCAGGGGGGTGTTTCACAAAGATTTAAGTGTGACTAAAGTCGCACTTAAATTCCTACTTGCGTGCTGTATATTATGCATCACCCCATTGGTCAGATCATGCTCAGGGGACGCGCACTATTGGAAGTCTATCAATGAGATTACGCGTTAAATACCGGATGCGCACTGGCGCTTAAGCATGACTCTAAGTCGAACTTAATCTTTGTGAAACACCCCCAGAACTCAAGTTCATCTGTTAGATACATGTAGAAAGGAGAAAAATTCACAATTAAGGATAATTGAAGAAATTAAATTAGAATAAGATCTTGATATATTTATATGTACATGTATATAAATATATCAAGCAAATCAAAAAATTTATGAAATTTGTTGACAAGTAGACATCTGAAACTTAATGTTCGTGAATTTTATTTAAAAGATCTGCATCAAACCCCTGGAATAGAGTTAATACATACTTGTACTACTGCCAGAGGTTTTGGCATATCTGTCTCGATGTACATGTACATGTAGCATCTCAATAGTCTCCCGTTAGCAACCCACCAGACTCCAAATACACTGTACATTTAGCAATGTAGCATGTACCGGCATACCGATGGCTTCCCATATTTATGCAGTAGGTATGGAACCGGACAAAATAACTGTGGGAAGCTCCTGATCGGGCTATCAAGCCCTTCCTTTTCCCTACCAAAGTCCCAAAACCTTTAGGAGGTACATGCAGTGTACACAGACCTCCCAACCATTCTGAATTTGGAGGAAAGAATCTGAATTTTTACCATTCCAAGCTCTTGTTTCGATATGATTCTCCTATTTTTCTTGATAAATTTACTACACACTCCCATGGGAAATGCTGTTTTTTCCATATTTTGAGCAAAATCATCCCTATTTTTCAGTCAGAAAGGTTGGGAGGTCTGTGTACATGTACATACATGTAGCGGTACAGTATACTTTGAAATGCAGTATCTTATATCACTTTTCATATAAAGAGATGTGGCCAGCAAATGTTTTCCTTAAAAAAGAAGAAAAAAAATGTTTTCTGTTTTTCAATCAAACTGTACAATGTACGTGTATACACCCCCAAACCTCAGAAATCTTCAAAGGCAAGTGTATTTTTAGTTTGCCGGTTCCT
The DNA here is from genome assembly GCA_029962745.1 of Echinometra lucunter. Taxonomy (NCBI): domain Eukaryota; kingdom Metazoa; phylum Echinodermata; class Echinoidea; order Camarodonta; family Echinometridae; genus Echinometra; species Echinometra lucunter. The sequence goes on from CM057158.1 coordinate 29,995,662, forward strand.
GTCAAAAGTCCAAGATTCTAACCGAAACCTCTCTTTAACCCTACAATGACAGTCCCACTGTGACTGTGTTCTGGTATGTGCAGTGAATTTGACAGTCAATAGAGTTTCCTTGGGGTATATTTGTTTGGAAGAAGTTACACTTACTTGGCTTGCCTTGTTTGCTTTGCTTCTTGCGCAAGGTCACGAGCACATTTATTTTTTAGTGTTCTGTTTGTTAATAAGTAAAATGAAATGACAGAATGGAATGAAATGCCAGTCTTATACATGTACTGTAGCATATACAGTAGGACTTTGGCTTTTTTTTTTTTTTTTATTGTGTAATACATGTGCATGTGTATCTTACATCTTTGTATAATTGAGATATTGTATTGCTTCCTGTATTCATTATGATAAATGTTCTTTATTCTTAAAACTATAAAAGCTAAATGTATTTATAGAGATACTGTAGCAAATGATTATTACTTTTTTCTTGAATTGCACCACTTTTGTCTTTTGATCTCCCTCTCACGCTCTCTCTGAAAAAAAATAATAAACAGAGAGCATTTATCTCTGTTCCAACTCCCTGCATGTTGAATTTTTACTGTTCTCATGCTGTTCCTGGATTTTTTTTCTTCTAGTAATTTAGTTATTATTATTATTATTATTATTATTAGTAGTAGTAGTAGTAGTAGTAGTAGTAGTAGTAGTAGTAGTAGTAGTAGTAGTAGTAGTAGTAGTAGTAGTAGTAGTAGTATTATCATTACTGTCATTATCAATATTATCATTTTGCTGTGCTACTTGTATACGTATGTGTACAAATGTACATTTATATGTGTTAAGATGCAAGTACATGTACAAGCACATGTACTGTAATTGTCAGTTCTCTTCATTTACATATTGTGTGGTGGGATGTGTACACTCTTAACAGACTTCATTAGTATATAATGGATCAATTACCCATGTGATGATGAGTTACAATGTAACAGGTACAGGTTAACCTCTAGCTGGTATAATTCATACTTGTAAAGAGAAGTTAAAAGGAAATCTTGAATGAGATGGATATAGTATGTAGTGTGTCCATGCATGTTGCTTACTTGCTTCTCATGTCCCCCTTCTGTTTGAGAATCCTGTTCCTTAGATGTAATTAGTCTCATCTCAAGTAGATCTCAGTCTATTTTTTGTTTTTAATTGGTACTCTGTACATTATGTGCATACAGTGGTATAGTTTTTTTTTTCTCATGGGATGCATTTGAATGAATGTTTTGAAGAGATGTTTTGATATCACAAGGTTTCATCCCTTGACACATCCAGTTGTACATGTACATTTCTATGTGATACATGCTATTAGGTGCAGTTGTAAGGTACCATTTTGATCTAAATCATTCGTATTTTAATGCTGTCAGCTTGTGCTTTAGGCTGAAATATTGGCCATTACTTTCAAGGATGTGTAAAATTGAAGAAAAAAGAAACAAAATTGCCAGATTCACCTGTAATATATCTCTATTTCATGCCAATCATTCATGGTACATTTATCACTCGATTGCCAGTTAGTCTAACCTCCGTATTAAGTTAGATCTCCAATTAATTACCAGATCTCATTTCATGCTTGCTAGTTTTTCTCCCACAGTCGGTTCATATTTTCGTTGTTTCTGCTTGAGTGAAGTTTCGTCAAGGTTCTCATCCTGGGAGTGCTCCAGTGAATCCGTTCAAAGGAGTTTATCCATGAACCTATTGTCAGTGTTTAATTTGTTCCAAAACAAGACTCCAAAACAAGATTCAAGGCCATTCATCCTTTGTCAATAGATGGGACTGAAGAATAAAAATTCTTGGTATTGTGTACTGTGTGTGAGTTATGTCAGTTTAAAAACAAGTTGAACATTGCCTTCTCATGCCGTTATCTGTGGAGTAAAGTACTTCCTACAAACATTTATTTGAAATGAACTTTACAACTTACATGTAAAGAGTAAATATAACCTTGAGATCACTTCTATTGAATTGTGCTGAAGCTGCTTGTAAAAAGCTATCCAGAAATTATATTTGTATTGTTAAACAGATTTAAGACCTGCTATAAAATGTACATGTATTGAATGTCTGTATGAGGCATGAAAACTTGAAAACATGTTATTCTCATGTTTTCCTCGTGTTTTTGTTTCAATCATTTGAGATTAACATTTATCTAAAGTGTTGCAGACATGGCTGCTTAATTAGACAAGGACAACACAATTCTGTTTGAAGTACATTAACCCTCTAAACTTTTTATCCTTATTTGATTATTATTCGAAGGACGAGGGTATTCTTGTACTCCTTTGGTCTCATTATACCTCCATGATAATCCTCCTTGTTGAGCTAAAGTGATAAAGGTGTGAAGACCACTTTAATCCCTTGTCCTTTAAAGTGAAAAATAAGGATGAGGCTTTTGTCAGCTTTAGTACCCCTGTTAATCCTCTCACCTTCTCATATCTACACTTGTACCTGGATTAAAGGATAGTGTCTTCTTATAAAAACACTGTCCTTCAGTCCTAATGTTCCCAGAAAATGTCACGTTTCATGACGTATTGTATGTCAAAAAAGCTTGTGATTTGATTTAGCACTTCCTAATGTAAATAAATTTTTATGACTGTTAAAGATATTGTTTGATTGAATTGTATAACTTTCTTACCAACAATAACAAGGTTAAAGTATAACATGAGTTACAATAAAAATGTAAATGTAGAAGTTGGTAAAAGGACCCTACTGAAATAGCAAAATAGCTAGTGAGGCGTAGGACCCCTGTTTACAAAATTAGTACATTGTACATACATGAAAGTGAATAAAATATGGCAAGACATCAAGTACAAGGGTCATCTAAAACTAATGGAGTGAAGGCTACAGCACCCTAAAAGTTTGATTTAAATTTTTTTTTTTAAAAAGAAGAAAAAAACAATGAAAACACCAATATGAAGAAGAAGATTTTTGTTTCTGTATACCTGATAGCTTAGCACTTGCAAGTATACTATTAGATGTGGGAAATTTGATAATTGTGGAAAATTATACACCCCCCCCCCCCCCCTCCAGCCCCATTTTTTGTTCATTATGCTACTAACAGTAATGCTAAATGTACAGTATACCCATTTTAACAGGAAAACAGGAAATGAGCATGGAAATGAAATATAAAAGTTTGTTTACATCCTATATTTTATATATGAAGATTTTTTTTTTTTTTTTTTTGGGGGGGGGAATGGATGAAGTACTTTGTATGCTGCTGCACCAGCAGTGTAGTGTTGTCATCAAGAGCCTTTTGTACTCTCATGATGACATGTTATTATCAATGAAGCGGAGAACATTCCATTGTATTTCTATTCCAATCTTATTGATCAAATTCTTGAGAACAAACAAAGAATTTGGAGTCACTGTTCATATATGGTCCACTCTGTGCGCCCCATTGACATGGGTATCTTGTAGATGTACATGTAAGGAGTGTGTACAAATTGTTGTATTACAATGCTTAATCTCTATTGATTACCGGTAACCCAAACTGTTAGATGTGAAGAGCTTTTCAAATGGATCTCAAAAGTAATCGCATCCCAAGAAATGGAACAGGATCTATAGTTCATTAGAATCAGTAGAACTATTTTAATCCCCATCACTGTAGGTCTAGGCTACATGTACATGTACTGTTCATGTTTGCATGTGTTTTTTTTCTCTTTAGATTTTGAATTCTTTCCAGTGTAATCAAGTTGAAATAAAAACAAATTTGTAAATGTCATATATTTTTCTTTTTGTATAAGATGTCAATTAACCCATATAATTGTCAAGAAAAATTAACGTCCATATACTGTACCATGATATTGTGGTTGATATGACAGTGTTTGTCTTTGATATTTCAGTCGTTTACAATTATTATCATCATCAAACATGTCTAGGCTTCAATATACATGTATCTTTCATACATTTGTTTTAATCAGTTGGTACAAAGTATGTTTGCTATATATACATGTACATGAATAGCCTGTTTGATCTTTAGAACCAGAAGGGCATTCACTCATACTCCTTGTACATGCTTTAACACAGTCATAATACCTTTCCGGATCTGATCAGCAGATTTTGTATCAATCAAAGATCCATAATGTATCATGTTTACCGTGAAGACCGATGAAGTTGTCTTCTGGATGTGCTTGTAGAATAGATGCAACTGGGAGATCCTGGAATGCATACATGTGATAATCAATAGTACTCAATACTCAGTTTAGCATCCTTTTGTCAACAATTCAAAGCACTTTGTATTTGACACAACAGGAATGTCAGATCATGGTCAATGGTCAAAGATGCTGCTATTTACCTGGAGATTGTATTATCTGTGGAAGAAGGGCTCAACTTCACAGCAATTTCATGGTATCATGAAAAGAAACTTGATATATGTATTTGTATTTTAGGGACAGATACATCTGCATGTATCAATAATTCCACAAAAATGAAAGCATTCTTTCTGTTCAATTCATCGTGACATACGTTGTATATATTTTTTCCTTTTACTTTGAAATTGTTTCAAATGGACTTGGATCCTTCTTCCATTTCCTGTATATTCAGTTGTTGGGATGCTGTAATGATGGCACAATATTTTTGTTGAGGAATTATTGTATGGTGGCCCTGAAGTACACTCGACAACAGGTCATGTGTGACGTGAATTTCGCGGCCAACTTTGAGTCCTAGTCGCGAAATTCGTGATCCATGATGCAAACTTTGCATCCATGTCGCGAAATTCAGGACCTGGGATGCGAAATTCATGACCCGTGACGTGAAGTTCAGGACCGGGGATGCAAAATTCATGACCTGGGGTGCGAAATTCATGACCCGTGACGCGAAGTTCAGGACCCGGGATGCGAAATTCATGACCCGGGATACAAAATTCATGTCACATATGACCTGCTGTCGAGCATACTTCAGGGCCTCCATATTATTGGGCTGTAAAACGGGTAGAAGGATTCTTATGGTGGGTGGGCTTGAAATTTGCTCTCAGTTAATGTATCAAGTTCTGTATTAAAAGAAAACTAAAGCTGCTCAGTACATCAGAACTATATTTTGTGTGCTAAGATTAAGGAAGGCATTAAAAGGAGAAGTCCACCCTGAAATAAGTGTGTTTAAAGAGAAGCAGAAAAATGAGATGAACACTACAATGAAAATGTGAGAAAATTGCTATTAAAAGTTAGAAAGTTATTAATTTTTGAAGTTGTGATCCATCAAAACACAATTTGGAAACTCTATGATGTACGTGTAAAAGCCAGCTCACCTTTCCATTTTCCCTGTGCATAAAATTCCATAAAATCTTTTTTTCTCGGTAATATTGATAATAAATTGTGTTTTTCCATGCAGAGGTTGTATGTAGAACAACTAATGCAGTTATTATATTTAGGGTACATGTACAACTGAAAATTTCTTGAGTGGGAAAACGATTTTTAAAAATTTTATTAGTACTGAGCAAATGGGAGGTAAGCTGGCATGTTACGTCACAAAGTTGCCTATCTCTGTTTGATTGATTCCAACTTAAGAAATTTATAACTTTATTTTTAATTGGAATTTGGTCAAATTTTCATTGTCATGTTCCTCTCTTTTCTGCTACTCTTTAAACACACTTATGTTCAGGATAGACAACTTTTTCTTGATATTCTTGTACACAGAGCTAATATCCTTCTAGCTCTAAGTAGACCATTCTTCAGTGGCAGAAAAGTAGACAAGTGTCCTCAAAGCTTTAAAGCTCCCCTTAGATTGCATTCTAAAATGACTTCTACCTTGATTCAATCTCAAAATCTTGATCAGACCAGGAAGTAGGCATGACATCCAGGTCCCATCCTTGCCATAGCCATGGCAACTGTCAGCATGTTCAAGTTTTCAGGATGATACCTTGGTGTCATACCTGTGTCCTGTAATAATGATGCCAATCTTTATCTCGCTCATATTACTCATTTTCTAAAGAAAGGGGGTCTGTCTACTTTTATTAAACCACAACGCAGTTGCTTCATGCGATTATCTAGTCACATTTAGTTAGTCACGTATGCTTGTATTATCATATGCATGCAGAGCCGTAGAGGTAATATTGGTCTAATTTTAGAAATTTTGCACCCTGGAAGAGCATTGTTTTCTTTTACTTTAATAGCTTTAGACCCCACCCTCCATTATTATAAATCCTTGTTTAAACATGACAGGGTAGACCACCTGAAATGAAGAACATATTATTTATTTTGTGCATATTGTTATTCATTTCATGTTTATTGTTATTTATTTGATGTTTATTAAAGTAATTGGCAAGTTGGATTAAAGAAATGGAGCTGCAAGCAACAAAGGCTCTAGTCAAGTTGGCCCAATTGCATAAAACCTACAGGAATGGTAACTCTGCCATCAGTAACTACCATGGCAACATTGCTCAACAGCCAATCAAATTCAAACTTTCCATGGAAGTAACCATTGATGGCAAAGTTCCACCTCCCTGGTATATGTACAGTGTACAACCCTCTATGCATTGGTTCTGTATTCAGTGGGAAGTCCACTGATACACCCTCCCCAAGAATTCACCCGAAATACTTTTTTGGGGAGAGAGAATCAGTGGATGACATCATCCCAACATCTAAGCTTGGTATTCACCCTCATACACCCTCCCCAAGAATTCACCCGAAATACTTTTTGGGGAGAGAGAATCAGTGGACGATGTCGTCCCAACATCTATGCTTGGTATTCACTAAGGAAGGGGGTTGCGCATGATATGATGTGCATGCAGGTGTGAGGAAAAAATCATTAAAATACATCCAGGACTGGACTATGAAGGCCTGTGCATGTTAAGAGACAGAAGAATATGAATTTGACTTTGCTCTTGCCATTTTGAACAAAGAGAAAGAAAGGAAAGACATAGACTGCTGACAAAAGTCTTATTCAAAAAATTTCTTTGTTATCTTTCAAAAGAATCCCAAGGATATTTGATTTTTCCTTGGAATGTGAAAATATGGCTCCACATTACTTTACACTGAAACATCACATTATATTGAGCTTGATATTTGTATGGACAATAATTCTAAGAGCCCCTCTATGTTTCGTGTCAAGTTTAATGAACTATGTCAGAACTATGCACTTGTTTGTGCTATGACATCAGACACCAGTAGTAACAAATTTCCATCTTTAAATAACCATTAACTTATGATATGTAAAGTTTAATCAGTCAATCTGCCAAGTTTGATTGTAGAAAATATCTTTAGAATGGATGACAGATAACCACTCCAAATAGAAATGGGTGAATTCCAACCATTGTACCGGTGGGCATATGTCTGATTGGGATTTAGGCCAAACTGAGTGCTTCAGTATCTTGCCCAGGTTTTAGGCTGTATGTTATTATTATTATTATTATTTTTTTGCTGAAATCTTGGTTAAAGCAACCTGGTTAAGTAGTTATTTATAACAAAATCCTGGCTCACGTTTATTCAGGAACAACAATTGAGTTGGCCCATCTCTTATTTTGAAAAACAAATTCTTAGGAGCAATAAGGAATCTAGCTCTTGAGAGCTCTGAAGAAGGGCTCTGTTGTAGAGGGGATATTGCTGTTCCCAAACAAACAAAAACAAAAACAAAAAGGATCTAAAAAAAAAGATCTTCCTTCAAACTTCTTGGAAACATACAAAGTAAATGTAATTTTTTCTGTTGTTAAAGTTTGAGACTTTGATTGTTTCATTATGTAATGTAAAGGTATTTCTTTTCTCACTTTGTTTCTCTCTTCTTTTTAAAAAAAAAAAACTTTTATTTACTTAAAAATTTTTTGGCCTGAACTTCTTCCACCTTAAACAAAAGCTTGTCATTCTATATACCACGCATGCCTGATACTGTATGTGACCTTGCACTTACAAAAATGTACATGCATGCCATAAAAACAAAATCATACAATTTTTATGTTGAGATCCAAGAGAGTAATATTATAATATAATAATACAACAACAACAGTAATAATGATAATGATAGTAATGATAATGATGATTAATAATAAATAATGATAATGATAATTATGAAGATAATGATTAATAATGATAATGATAATTATGAAGATAATGATTATAATGATAATAATAATAACAGTGATGATAATAATAATAACAACAATAGTATTACATGTACATGGAATTCATACAGCACTTTTCACATATATTTCAGAATGCTAAATATCTTTAAATGTCTTCAAATATCTTTATTTTTAGTACATGAGTTTATTGCCCTTCTGGTTAGCAGGCAATTTCTTCTGAGCTTTCAAAATCCACTGGGCTGGTCCAGTAGTATCAGACATACAGATCTGGGATAAGATTAGCTAGAGCCAGGTTGGGATGCGCCCAAGCCAAAATTAGTCTGATTAAGTTGTCAGGGGCTTGTCGTCAGTCAGTTTGTGTGATTCGTGAGAGAATTTCGCAAGATCCCGAGCAGAAAGACCGAAGGACAACATGTCTTGAGTGGCCTGACGTTTGGCACAGTTCTTTCAAACGTTGTCATGGTTTTATGTGTCTCAGGGTCAACTTTGTCAAGTTGATTTTTTTTTTCTCCTGATAAGTATTAGTTGAATATATGAAATACCCAGTGCAGTTTTATATTATAACTCTTTTAAATTTACCCATCTCCTCTCCCTATTCTTTTGTTAAAACAGGTTGTAATGTAAAAATTGCCAGCTGGTTTCAAAATATGAATGGATTCATTTTTAATATACTGACACTGTAAATTAAATGATGGGAGGAAATATATCACAAGAATTACTCCAGTGATGTTAGGGGTCCTCTTCAGATGGTAAAATTTTATCTTAATGTGGTTGGAATAAAATAAAAATAGAATTTGAAAAAACAATAACAACCTAGTATGTTGTATATATGTAGCTAAATTTGGCTTTTTTTTATTCCCAGCAGCACCCTTCATCATTTATTATGTTGAATTGAAAGAAAGTATGATATTAATGATAACAACAACAACAACAACAACAACAATGATTATAATAATAGTGATAATGGGACAGATTTTTGTGTATATAGCGCTCATGTCTGGCACCGATTAGCCGTTCCTGGTGCTTTTTATTATTATTATTACCCCGGCTTTAGCCATGCTGCCATTACAGCGCTCAAGTATTTCAAGGAATTTCTACCGGTTCCCATTTACTACACCTGGGTGATGAGTGGTAAATGTAGGTAAATATCTTGTCAAAAGAATTAGGGTAAATACATGTCAGTTAGTTTTCACAGATATTTTTGTGTTATGTCTTTTGTATTGAATTCCTTTGAAGAGTTCCTTTAAACGAAATCCACGTTTGCATTTATCTGAGTGCAAAGACTCCAAGGAGTAGAGTTGTTTCCTTCATAGATAGAAAAGGAAATAGTGTATCCTATTTTGGTAATCCGTTTTCATGTCCTGTAAGACACCTAGAGTTTAAGGACTTAAAAGGAGCATGAATATAATCTAATTAACACAATATTGATAGAGCTGTGATAGAAAAAAGCGCAGCTGTTCAACTGAGATCCGAGCATGTACATTCTGTGCAAGGTCACCATAGACATACGTGTAGAGAGTTTCCTTGCAAGATCCTCACCAATTTCTTATTGAATTTAAGAAATTTATGCATTTAAGTGAGGGCGGAGACTACTTTAAAAAAAAATTATGTCAAATACTTATATTAAGGTGGCACAGTTGACCAAGGAAATTTTTTAAAAATGCTTTTTTTATAAAAGAACTTTTCACCTTCAATTGAAGGTGAAAAGTTCTAACAAAAGAATAACTGAAGAGGTTTAGAAATCATCGTGGTAATATGATGAAAGCAAATGTGAAATAGACTCCAATAAAAGCCACAGGGTGTGTATATATTTTAACTGAAAGTGAGTAAAAGGAATCATCTTAACCTGTAGAAGACTAAGCCCTGAGATACATGTACCATTCACGCTAGAGTCTGTGGAAAATTTGTGAATATTTTGGTTGCATCAATATTCGTTGTTTAATGCTGAAATTTTTTTAAAGGAAAATAAGCATTAAAATCCTTAAATTGGCAATGTGATAGAAAGTTTAAAATCACCGTTTTCCCCTGCAAATTGGCAACTTTTTGACTTCTCATCATAATTTCTGTCAATTTATATTCATTTCAGATAGATGACGTTTTATAAGAAAAATGTATCACTAAAATAAAAATGTTGGTGTTGCCAATTTGAAGAATAAAAGCTGATCAAATTAGGCTTCAAATAATTTCTGTCACAAATGGGTTAAAAAGACATTTTCCATAGAACTTTTGGCAAATTAGCCTTGTACTATACTCAACAAGTTATTCTATAAAGTCATCTACTACTGCAACAACTACTGAAAAATGCATGCTTACAAGGTATTTTTTTGTATAATGACATGCTTCTAATGACTCATCAAAACAATTGGGGGGGGGGGCTGTTGTATTGTCAGAATCTGGTATTCGTTCCAAAATTTTCAAGGGTCACGTTGCTTGTGATGTTTGTTTGTATTGAAACTTTCTAAAAGATATAATACCGAAAAATGAAAGTTTGTTACAGTGTTAGGAATACATATAAGTAAAAATAATTTTGACAAATTCCAACAGAGAGAATAAACATGACAGATTTGATGAATTAAAGAAGTAAAGGTAGGATTGCATATAAAAATGAGCAAATTATTTACCTTGGATTATCCTGTTGCATACGGAACCTGTTGGCCCTTGTATTAAGTCTGTGCACTCTCAGAACACTTGGTTTAAAATCATGTTAAGATATGAACCGACCAACTGTTGGTTTAAAAAAAATGTATGTAAAACATATGGGGATTATTTTTAACCAACAGTTGGTCGGTCCATATTTTAACTACCCAAACGATTTTAACCAACTATTCTGAGAGTGTGGGAATTATAGAATTTAGTATTGAATCGGTTAAGACATACTTGAAGATGGAGAGAGAAAAACTGAGAAAATAAATTAGGAAAAGCAAGACAAGGAAAGGAAAAGGATACAGAGAAAACTATTCTTGTTTTCATTGTCTTGTTTATTACCACTAGAGGGTGCTGTCTATGATTTATATCTGTCGTTTGCTCAGCTCGTGAAGGGGCATGATTGCAGGGGAAGGGGAAAGAAGGTTCTTAATTGGAGAGTGAGATCAGTTACATTTTAGCACCTGCAGTGGAAGTTATGAGCTTCCTCCTCCTGAGCATGCCTGTTCGTGAGTTGATGAGTTATGCTCAGAAATGAAACATGGGCTGATAAATTTGTAACATTTGCGTAAAGAAGTGAATCAAAATGATAATTTAGAGATTGAGTGATTGAGCTCCGGAAAAGCCTTAAAAAGCTCAAGAAGAGTTCACGAGCTTTGCTAAAATACAGGTATATGACTAAATGTATATTTGATTTTAAGGCCTGTTCAAATGTGAAAGGGGGAAACCACAGGGGTATTTAAGCACATTGTTTAAAGGGAGTACCCATTGCTGAAACAATATTAGTTCATTTAAAAGAGCATGATTTCATCAGCAGAAAATCATCTGCCTAAATTTTTTTTAAGTCGTGTTACCAAGGAAACCCCAAAATGTGGTAAGATTTCAGGACATTTTTGACCCCTCAGCTGTGTCCCAGTTTTATCTCGCAATTCTAGCAAAATGCGCGCAAGGTATTGTACAGTCTAGCACACAGCACAACTGCAATGCGCGAAGCTGGGTACCCGCTTTTACGTCATACCTCATACTCACATTTTTTGGCCAACTCTTGACTTTATATGAGAAAATTATCCAAAATGCATTGATTTCGATTGAAAATCATCTAATTTTTAATGTTATTCTTCTTAGAATTCTACTCTCGATCATAATATCAATTTTTTTTAACCATTGTATAATCACTTTAACACGAAGTAAATGAGTGCTCAGTTCTTTGTTGCATCATTGCCATTCATTTTGTACACAGTTTCCCTCCTCATATCTGAACGAGACTTTAGGAAGTACTTTCCGAAGTTACATTTCTAAATCCAAATGTCCAAATCCTAATGTTCTTCAGCAATATATGAATCTACTTTTGCCACTCTCCACCCAGGTGTTAACTGCGCACCTGGTAGGATGCTAAAGTCATTGTGCTTTTTCAGCATTGTGAGTGCTTGCGAAAGCAGAGCTCCCAATTAGTAGGATTTTATCCTATTTAGTAGGATTTTTAAGGGGAATATGACACTGAATAGGATTTTTCCCATTGAAATAGGATTTTTGAAACTTGTAAGAATGATTCTTTATACTGTTGGATGTTTCAAAATTTGAAACCAATAGGATTTTGGGCTTGAAAATAGGATAAAAAGAAATAAAGAATAGGATTTTTTCCCAATTGGGGTTGGCAGCTCTGCGAAAGGTGCCTGGCTGGAATGCTCCCCATGAAGTGGAGAGGTGCTTATTGTGTGTGGGCAAGCCTGAATCTGATGACTGGGGTAGTGATATTGCTGTAAAGTGCTTCGAAATATCGGAGGTGTATTAGGTGCTATAAAAATCCATAATAACATTAAGAAGTTTACCTATCAGTATTCTTATAATGAAAATTCAGAAACTATTTCAGAATTTATTGAGCTTTAGCATCTCAGAAGTCTAACCAAACCACCCATCTGTGCCACCAAATTAAGAGCGTTTAGTATTATCATCATCAAAAAGATGAATGAAATTTACATGTAGCTTTCATGCAAATAGCTCATCCAGCTGCCTTTAGGAATGTTCCATCTCGTACAAATCTAATTACCAGACTGGACCTATTCAGCCATTGGGTCACCGACTTTCCACTCATGATGGCAATTACATCTTAAATGGGAGATTAAATTGCTGAATTAATCAGAGCTAAGGAAGATGGATTCCACATTGGTGCTACCCGCTGTGGTTGGGTTTAAGTGTAAAGACAGCTGTAACCGAGTTTCAGGTTGCCCTTCTTTTGATTTGGACACATTAGGTGTGTCCTCATCAGTTCAAGCTTGAGGAATAGCCTGCTATTATTTTTTATCTCAGGTATGAGCCAGAACTTAGTTGAAATGTACAATCACGTCTATATCAGCTTGCGCTCTGTAAATTGCAATCTAACTCGAGCTGTAGCTTGATGCTTGTGCACGGGCATGATGGAATCAATAAGCTAGCTCTTGGAGCTTCATCTGAAAATAACATGAAGCTCACTATTCTCTGATCAGGCTAATTCATGAGATCAGAAATAGCAGGCTATTCTTAAGCTCTTTTAAAAAATTGGGCCTTTATCAATTTTATGGTAACAGTGACTATGGAAGTACATATATGTTCCTGTTTTTGATATTCAGTGCTGCAAAAGATTGTTAAAGATTTCTTCCGTATACTATTGCAAGTATGGCTGCATTTTAATGAATTAAAGTACTATTTGTAACACTTCGATCTGGCCTTTCAAAGAAGTACATTGTAGCACTGCTTCCCATACTGACAATTATAAGTTCTTTATTGGGACTGATTCTTGCAAAGTTATGTAAGATTATGAAGGAAAGGGAACAGGACAAAATTTAATGGAGCTTATTGTGGATCTTTTCATGTATATATGGAATAAAATGTATTTTATCAAGTCATATCAGTTGAAGAGCATACATCACAGTATAAATACATGTACATGTATACTGCAAGCCCTTTGACCTAGGTAGTCAAACACACATGGATCTCCACTCTTGATAAGTCCTGTATGTGTGCATGTTATCTCCATTGTCTGATTAGGCCCATTCATCATCTTGCTTAGATCTGAAAGTAGCATATGTCACCATTACCTCCAGACCAAAGAAACTACCAGAGCATCCCTCCACCGGACCGCATCCCTCCCTCACTGCAATCTCATCCAGACTATTGTTAGTCAATCTTGCGGTTTAGTCGTTGTTGTAATGGTGTATACATGTATTTGAAGCGGGTACTGTTGACAGTGACCTGCGTGCTATAACAGGATCATTCTAGCCCAAGCCATGCGCCTGTGGGATATACCGTAGGCACTGCCTTGCCCCATTCATATCTAAAATAAATGGGGAACAGATAAAGCTCTAGCATTACTTCACAGTTTACATTACATTAACAGTCTGATTTAACGTCTCTGTGCATGCAGACTTTAAATGCACTGTGTTTACAAAACATGAACAGTTAGTTTGGTTTATTTACATACATGTGCATACATACATGTACATACATGCATAAATCACATTGTATGGTAAGAAGTGACATACCTGTACAAGCCCTCCATATTTTTTGAATCCAGACATGTTTTTCTTTAAGTAGAAAATGCAATTTTTTTAACAACTTAGTGTAATATTTGACTTGTTTATTAAATTCAATTTATTTATTTCATTTTTTTTATTCTTTCATTTTTTTTGCAATTAAGCACATTGATGACTATTCCAAATATAATTAATGACTGGTGATATTTATTATGGCTGTGCAGTAATTCCAAAGAATCATTAGAGTTTCATTTGTGAAATTTTGTAAAACTTTGTAAATCTTACTTGGGTATGAGAGTGTATGCATTTAACATCATGTCGACATAGCATTTTGTATCCTTTACTGCTTCGGGGGGGGGGGGGGGGGGGGGGGGGGGGGGGGGGGGGGGGGGGGGGGGGGGGGGGGGGGGGGGGGGGATTCAGAGTATATTTTAAAAACTACCCTAAGTGTTTTTCAAAAGGGTCAAAATCACCCCATTAAAATTTACCCCCTACATGTAAATGAGATTAAGCTCCTCAAACATATACCCTCATTAAGGTCTCTGTCTAAATTCTTTTCGTTTTCATCAGAGATTCGTTCCATCCAAGGATACAAAATCCAGATGCAGGATGGATAAAAGGATGCCTTTAACGTGTGCTAACAAACTTTAAAAAATATAATTTTTCCTGATTTTTTTGCCTATTTGGCACCCTAAACTCATCATAATGCATGACGTGCCTTTGTAGGCAAAAACTCCCCTTCTCTTGTTGCAAGTGTGTACATCAATAGATTTATGCATTTTATTATTAGTCTTATTCAGTAATGGTGTGCAACTGCTATCTCACTTTGAAATAAACTTTGTCATCAGTTTTTTTTCCCTATCAAATTTAAAATGTGAAGAGGGTAGGAGACTGAACTTGATTCTTCAATTATTTTTTCCTACGTCCTCCATCCAGCAATCTCTGGAATTCACCCTCGGTATGCTGTCATAACCCCCCCCCCCCCAACACACGCACATGTGCTACATGTGAGGCTAGTCTAACCAATAAAGACCCTGTGAATTATTGAAGTCATGGATGTCCAAGTACAACACTTGCTCTGTGTTCATTATCCACATTCCTAACCTGAATATCCTTTCTTCTAAAGTCTAGTGTCTACCTAAAACCTAACTGCAACTTAACTCTAGCCCTTTATCTAATGAGCCAAGTATCTGGAGCCAGTATTTCTAGTGTATCATTGACACATTTAAATAAGGCATTTTATCTGTAGATCGTTGTGCGAAAGAACGCGTTCGGAATGCAAACTACAAAAATGCGAAAATTAAAATGTCTATTTTGAAAAATGGAATAGAATTTTAGCAAAGATCATGCCACAAGGAGATCGCATATCAATTTAAAAGGTCTACATGCTACAAATGTGAAATTTTCAATCATTGTTTGAAAACAAATGATTTTCAGTAATTTTTCATTTTGCATTCCGAATGCGTTTTCTGCACAACGACATAAAGATAGGACCCCTAATCATAAATGGATTTTGTATTACACACATTCTCCATAGAGCCTATAGACCAAGTTATCTTGGGCTTCGTGTTCAACGGGATAAACATTGTTGCTAGGAAAAGTTTTGTAATTACTGGTATGCACATTTTGTGTACAAAAGAGAGAGAGAGAGAAAAACATAAAAGTAAATGTGTAATTTTGATTATTGCGATATGAACTATAAATATGACTATTAAATTGTCCAAAATACAATACCCACACATTTGCAAGAGTTCATACAGTGAAAAGAACAGGTCTTGGATGTTAGATAGATAATGACATGTTTAGAGGTCTGAAGTTGAGACTAGATATATATCTCCCTTGACTGCTAGAGCTAGTGCTCATGCTCAGTCCACTGTCCATGGTCATGCATAACGGTCTCTCTCAAACAAGATCATCCTCCCCTCCCCCTACCAATCCCAGCACTGGCTCGCCGACTAGGCAATCATCCCGAACTCTCCAGACCCCTCCGACAGACAGATAGAAACGCAACGCAATAATGCCGTCACGACAGGAAGCCGTAACTTAAAAGAAAAAGGAACCTCTCCACTTGCTCTCGGTCGAACCTCACCCCTCCCCCAGCAACAACGACAACAATCGGCCTGTCAGTTAATTTTTCTGTCTGTTTGTTAGAATCATCAATAACCCCCCTCTTCCTTCGAGATCCCCTCTTTTTTCAACTCACTGCAAGTGGAATCGTCATTACTCAGTGGTGTGAGGCTTCGAGTGACTTGTTCGTGAAACATCTCTCTGCGTGACTCAGAAAGTTTTACCGTGGATTTACTTTCATTCATTTGGATTATTCTTCATCAACGTTTGTGCGTGGACATTGTAATATACCATCCAGCTTCAAGTAGACCTAAAGTGATAGCTAATTTTAAAAAAATCTCTTGTGTGTGTTATCTTATTCTTGTATGGATGTAGCATATTTCTGGAATATTTCTTCATTTGCAAAAAGATCATCATGATAGATCATTTTAGGAACGTCAAGGGGAAGGAGTTGGCAGGTATGTTGATCTTAACAAGGCATTTCATTAGGTTTTCTAAGGGATGGCATTGCTTAGATAATTAGTTGGTAATGACATAACAAAGAGCATCATTTAAAGACATGTACATGAATACACAAGCCTAATAGTCCTTACATTTGTAACTTACTATAAAAATCCTTTCATTTTCATGGAAAATTTTTAGCATGAATATTATAGCAAAGAATGGTTGTTGTTTTTTGATTGAATATTCTAAGACTGATTCCAAACATTAAGCTGCTTCTATTGCTCAATTCAGTTTGAGGAGTTTGCATTTTAATTTTTGAAAATTTGTCTCTAGATTTGTTTCTATGTTAGCAAACCTTGCCATTGAAGATTGCAAAATGGTTTCCAGTGATGAAATATTAAAATTGCTTAAGTTGCCACACAGTAAGACTAAGTATATAGATTGAATTCATGATACTTTAAAGCTTGTTTCAGGAGCTGGTTTGTAATATTGCCATAGCGTTAAAAAATTGTGGAAATTCTACTCAAGACAGCTTCATCTTGGTTCAAGGTCAAATGATTGCCATTTATCAAATTTTGAATTCTGCTGGAATTTTAATGAATTACCAGTAAGTTATGAATTTGGATTAGATAGTAAGAGCCTTACTAGATAATGTACTAATATCTGCCTTTAAGCCTTAATCCCTTATTAATACTATCCCTGAGATAACTCACTTTGGGTCTATGGAAAATGTGTACACCAAAATCAAATCGAGCTCAGTGGGTTAAGAGCATTAGAGGTACAAAAGTTGACTTATCCTCAAAAACAAGTCCACAGTGGTACACATTTTACAGGGCTATCCATGGTATGTATACAGACTGACCTCAAAGTTATTTCAAGATAGTTATAATAGGATCACTTTGTCCGACTTCTGCTGTAGGGCACTTACATGTCTCCACTAATTAACCTTCTTACTGGTCTCAAGTTAAAGGTTAAATGTTGCCTTGTTGATCATGTGCAGTCTGAAATTTGTTGTTATGTAGTTGATATACAGTATGTATGGTTGAATGCACTGAGTATGAGCAAATCTGATGTTTAAAAGAAAAATTTCATTGCTGTTAATTGTTCATTTTCATATATGCTCTTTATTTCATCAAAATAAATAATTTTCCTTTAAGTTGTAGAATGTCACAAATTGCTTAACCAGTAATTACTACTGGACTGCAGTCATAATTTTGAGTCCAAAGAAGAAAAAATAATCAAGAAAATTGCACCAAGGTTTGTCTTTACAGTTTTCATGCCCCCTTTCTGTTATATTTTGAAATGAAAGATTAAAAGTTTTTTTGAGATGAACTATTCCTTCAAGGATGTATGTGTCAATGTGTTGAATAGAATATTTTCATTCTCTGTGCCGACA
Source organism: Echinometra lucunter (assembly GCA_029962745.1). NCBI lineage: Eukaryota > Metazoa > Echinodermata > Echinoidea > Camarodonta > Echinometridae > Echinometra > Echinometra lucunter. Next base: position 30,013,732 of record CM057158.1, read on the forward strand.
CCTTTGCAATGCACAGAACATAAACATTCAATGTAATCTGTTTCCTCATCAATCAATGTTATTCTTATCTCCTATGTATGTGATATCTTTAATATTCTTAGCTAATAAATGTTTTCTTTCATTATATGTGTGTCTTTACAGAGAAACTGCTAAATTCCTCAGGAAGGGAGCTTCGACGAGCGCTCTTCTCCCTCAAGCAACTCTTCCAGGTAAGTGTCTTTGTATCCTATCAGTTCTTCCCTTCTGGAAATTAACCAGCTCATTGACAGGTTACAAGGGTCATTGCTCCTTTCAAACATGCCCTCCTGGTGATAGGGTCATTGAACTGATTCAAGTTGTGTTAGGAGTAAGGACCCATTTTTAGCTTCATTTTTTTTTTGCCAGACTTGTTCTGTATCTTACATTTTTTGATAGCTCATAATATCATTGTGTCTGCACTTTTTGTTATGCAGAAACATGGTTTTAGAGACAGTCACAAAACTAAAAATGAAAAAAATCTTATGTAAATCTGAACAGCCTGAAATTGCCTTAAAAATGGCTGCATGTAAATGTATGAACAGGGGTACCATGAAACAGCATTTCAGAACTGTGTTTCATAACTATGATTCAGAACAATGATTTTGTCTTCCCACTGAGCTTTAAATGCAACCCTATAGCTCATTCAGATATGAAACGGCAGACCCCTGGACAAAGTCGTAAGTGTTTACTTAAAGAGATTCTTGGACAAAAGACTAGCAAATTTAGATGTTTTCCATGGTGATAGGAAATTCCTTAATACGCCACCAGACGCAGTTGGCCTAAATGTCTACTTTCAAAATTTTAATAAAATTTGGGATATCCTCCAAGTGGGTGATATCTAGAGGTATCATTTGCAATGTCAGACGTTTCTCTGATTTTGACTTGAGATAAAGATGATGTTCTATAATATTTAGAATTGAGAAAAGGGTACATAGCAGTGGGGAGGGGAAATTAAAAAATGCTATTTTGGTTTCAAGGTTCTTTGACCGTAGCTTCTAGTCTTCCTTTCAAAGACACTTTTTATTCATAATGTTTGATAAGGCACCCAGATTAAGGTCTGTGTGAAATTTCTTGTTTTTAGTCTGAATTGTTTTGATTTATGAGAATATATCATTTATAATGAGGATTCATATTTTTGGTGTCCTCTGTAAAGCTTCTAAATTATACTATTAACAGTGGAACACCATGAGTGTCTGACAGACAAGAGCACTATACAATGTACAAGAACCCTTATTGTTATTTTTAAAAAATGTGTCTTATGTCAAATTATATGAGAGTCTGTTCAAATCAATGATTTGATCAGTTGATCATTAAAAATGAATTGTTTGGAAATTTCCAGCTTTAATTGATCAGAACATATAATTCATAGAAAACTAATAAGGGTCGGTCGGTCAGTCAGTCCATCGGTCCCAGACGTACATGTAAATAATCATATTTGATTGATACACGTCTGTCAAAACGCAATTCGAGAGAGAGGGAGTAAGGGTTCACATTTTTATGGTTACATTTACCTCTGTAAATCTTCTAACTTATTCATTACTGAAAAAAATGTGTTTTATGTCAAAGTAAATTGCATCTCATTGAATTATTCAGAAATTAATTATAGAAATTAAAAGCTTTAAAAAGAGAATGATTTGTAGCGTAAAATAGAATTGTCTTTAATAGTTTAGGGGGGGGGTTTGAATTTTTACAGTTGATTTTATGACGACTGATAGTGAATGAATTTTTTTTTGGTCTCGTCATTTCTTGTCGATTCTTGATAGCTGTCTATATCTCTGTGTGAGACCATGTTTCACTTTTGTAGGTACTGTAGAGAGAAAGAATGAACAACTGTGAACCAGGGGGAGATCAATTATTTTTGTATCTGTGGTTAATTGCTATCAGTGTGGATCATCCTCTTAGTTTTGTTTGGAAATTGATTTGATAAAAAGAAAAGTACCTAACTCCTGCTAATTCTCAATCAGAATGGTGGGATAAGGGAAGAAGATATTAATTACTTCTTATCATTGTCATCGTAGTGTTAAGAGGGTGTTTATTCCCTTGACTTTTGAACAGTGACGATTTCATGACATTTGTTACTTGCTTTTGCATATTTTTTGGTCAGAGGTACTCTTGCAATCCGTTATTGAGGTATGATTTTTATGCCTCCTCCCCCAGAAGGTGTTGCATGAGGCATGTAGGTGTATGTTTTTTGGGTTGTCCATCCATCTGTCCATCTGTCCGTTTCACTTTTTTGTTGATGTGATATCTCAAGGAAAGTTTGAGGTATGAACGTCAAACTTGGTCCTAGTATGGTATCACCATAGGAAGACAATGTGCTAAGATTTTAGGGTATGTAGGTCAAAGGTTAAAGGTCACAGATCAATTTATGAAATGTCAGGTGTTAGCTTATTAATACAATATCTCAAGAACCGCTTGAAGTATGAACTTTAAACTTGGTGCTAGAATGCATCACCACAGGAAGATTAACTGATTGGATTTTAGAGTACATACATTTTTTTTTAAGTCAAGGGTCAAAAGTCTCGGACGTCAATTCCAAAATTGTAGATTTTAGTCTATGAAATAAATTTCATTATTGAGTTACATGTACCTCTTATCTTATTACTGCTAGTAATATCATAAGTCTCATATTCAATATTTTATTTTTCTAGTGGTGCCTTGTGCAATCAGTTCTACATGTATATGATGATAATGAGGGGATGCCTTGGAAAAATAGCATAATAATTTCAGTTGTTTTGCTGTCAGTTTTTGGTTGAAACATACATACCCCTCCCCCCTTGAGTATGGTTTCTTACAGGGAAAAAATTATATATTTTTTTTCCGGAGCTACTTTTGAGCCCACCCGCCCGAATTTTCTACATTTTATTGCAGTTTACATTGGACCCTATGAGAATTTCAGGGGCTCTTTTTTAGTTTTCCAGGGCTCTTTTTGGCGTTTCGGGGGCGATTTTGCCCCGAGCCCCCGTGTATTTTTTTCCCTGGTTTCTTATCAGTCCCCTTTGACTTTGTCATGGTGCAGGCATTCATTGAGCTTATCCAGGTTTATCAGATCAATATTTTGTCATGAAATGGAATAAACTCATTCCTGTTGTTTACTGAAACAATGGTGATGATTCTATCAAAATAGATGTTTCGGCAGTCAGCCGTCACCTCTAAATGAACTTGCTCACAACAATAACTATGAAGTTCATAATCATAAACCCTTATCCTACTTGATTTTATCAGTTTGGAAGAGAATTCCCTTGCATCATTAACAGGTTGTGCTTATTGTGTTATTTTCTGGGACAAATGCATAACTGTCTTATCATTGCCAATCTCCTAAATATCCATTTATTTGAAATATTTATTTAATCTTAATGATTTTATTTTAAAGTGAATTTGAATTAATATCAAGTAAAGCAACTGAAAGAAGTGATACACTGTAAGGGCTAAACATGTGCAGTTGAGTGTATATGTACATGCACAATGTAGTATCCATTAGTCCATGGGGAAAAATCTGAATTAGGAAAAACTTAAAGTAATAATAGTTTGGCGTATAATATGAGAGGATTTAGTTTTATGTGGAGTAACTCGTCACCATATTTACAAACTGACAAATCCGCACCTGTGTGCAGTTATTGTTTTAACGAACTGTCGAATTGCGTTTGAAAGGCTAGTGCTTCCTTATTTTGTGTTAATGTACATAGTTATCAAAGTTATAAGCTTTCTCTTAATCAGGGATACCAGTTTTCAGGCAAAAGCCTTTAAGGCCTAGGCAATTTATTTTCTGGCCATGTATGTCTCAACATTGAAATGAATACGGATGAATTTGGAGACTGTAACATGAAAGATGAATTGTTTTTAGTTTTGATATTCATTCAGGAAAATTGGAGCAGGGGGGAAGGGTGTAATTGGTTGAGATTTGTTGGGATATCCGGAAGGGTCTACGTCTGCCAGGATATTGAATTTTATGGGCTGATGAGGAAAAAGCTCCTTAAAAGCATGGAAATATTCTGTTTTTTTTGCTGTCCTAAGGTTATGAGTGAGAATATCTTGCTGATGTACTTTTATACTGACTCGTAAATTGGTCAGAATATGATGCTGCAACATTTTCTCAGGCAATAGTTGCTCTTGGTTTTATTTTTTCAAAGATACATACATGTACAGATGCATGCAGGCCTGAACATTTCAATCTGGGCCCCAATGGAAAAAGTTAGTGTCAGTCAGTAGTTTTCAAGTTTAGTACAGTAGATACTGAAATTTTGATTTTATCTACTGAGTTTTTAACTTTTTTGAAATGATCTGTTTCTAGTCAAAGACCATGTTTCATTTTTTGAAAACTATGTACATGTACCACTTCAGGAAGGATAGAAGTATTCTTAAGTATACTCTCATAATTTTATGAGGACATGTACATTGTGTAAACTGACTTCCTTTTCTGGGCTTTGCTTGAAACCTCAAATGCAATTTGATTTCCTTATTGGCTAAGAACTAAACTTCTGGAATTAAATCATTGTCACTTATACAAGCAAACATTTACAGCTACCACACTACAAATGACTTGAAAAATGGTTTAGATTGTTTGGTAATACTTCCTGGAGTTCAGAGAGGATGATCGTTTCTTTGATGGAGTGTAATGATCGGAAGGAAGGAAAGGACTAATGACATTATGACAGGTTGGTAGAATTAGGAAGTGTTCGGTTCGCCAGACAAAACAAAACTTGTCAAGGTGATCATGAGCAGTAACATGAACAGTACTGATAAGATGGTAGATCTTCGAAATGTCTCTGATTGTATGGAAAATGAATGTATGATTCAGAAAAATGGCGACATATGAATTCTATAGGGAAGATTTGTGGATGAAAATCAATCAAAAACTGAGAGAACGAAGATTGGATCAGAAAGAATTCAGGAAAAAATGAAATACATTATACAGAAAGAATGTGAAGAGAAATTCTTTATACCAGGTGTTTAATAAAATGGGAAACACAACTTTGAAAAATTCACAAAATGGATTATGTTAAAATTCAACAACAGTAAACACATGATCCATCTACAGGAATTTTTCAAAGTTTGGTTTCCTTTTTTTTCTGAAATGCCCAGTATCATCGTGAATGTTAGAGAAAACAGAAATTAGTCACACAAAGAGGAAAAATGAAAACTTCAGAGGAAGAACATTAAAAAGTTTAATGTCTATCTAGGGATGAAATAATAACATCATTCTCAGCAGGATCTTTCTCTGTCTTTGGAAAACATCATGTCCCATGTATACTTTGTCATCATCTTCTTCTTCATACAAACTTAGGTATGCCTAGCCATGGACGCCCTTTTCTCTAGTGCCGGTTATTGGCAGCATCGTATAAATTCTTATTCACTATTTAATTTTTTTTTTTTAACAAAGTCAAAATCATGAAATAGTCAAATTATTTTTCATGGAGAAATTATATGGAGTGAGTGCCAGAAAATGAATTCTCTAATGGGAGCTTGCCCAAGCAAGAGACAGAAATTAATCAATCCCTGTGCCCTTTGCGCAACCATTACCTTCAGCTTTTTATTTTCATTTTTCAAAATGGAACCATTTCTTTGCTCTGAAGTTAGAAGATAATTCATCTGTCACCATCTTCATAGGGTGTGCTAAGCTACACATGTCTTTATTACAATATCACAAAGGTTATACCAGGGTCCCTTCAGCAGTTGGGAGATTTTGAGGTGTACAACCAGCCCCCCCCCCCCCTTCACCATTTTGCACTTAAAGTAGCATACCTCAATTCTACTATTCTCCAAATGTGCCCTTCAAAAAAAATGTCAGCCTCAAATGCATCTGAGAAATGTGACACCACCCCTCTTTTTTCTTTTTGTTTGTCACAAAATTTGTGGAACTACAGTGTATGCCTCCACCACTCCCCTTTTTTAAAATCCTGGGTGTGCCCCTGTCCCTTGGGCAATGAATTGTAGGCACCCCTTCTTGTTATTCATGAAACTCTCCACATTTGACGCTACATCTTGTGGTTTTTAATGGTCCATTGTGCAAAAAATGCCATTAAATGGTGTTATTATGATGTTTCTATAGCAATTTATTATTGCGTGGTAATTTCTGTAGGAGTATAAGCATTATGTGTAACATAAATAAAGATGAGCTTTTTTTGTTAGTAGACAGTTTTATTTGCTTTGCATCCAAGAATTTGGAAGGGATCAAAGTACAGAACTGTGCTGTTGAAATCAGAGTAGACTGTGCATGTATGCACATTAATTAATATACACATTTAATTCAGAATTATATTAGACTTGCTAACGTGGTAAAAATGGGCTGATTTATGGCTTGTTTATAATAATAAGGTCTTTTGACAAGAGGTCCTAATGCCTATTAACATAAGAAATACACTTGGGTACAGGGAAATCCTTTGCTTCGCTCACAAAGAGTTAAATTGTTCTCTTGTTATAAGTTTTATAGGCTGTACATATACATTGCATAAATGAACTACAGGCTTCCATTCGAAGAAACACTACATGTACTTCTTTGATTAATTTCTCCTGATGGGACAGTGGTGTTAAGGTGGAAATGTTTCGATTGTAGAGGTAAAGCATTTAGAGATGTGGAAATTCAATCTCGATGCCATGTCCATAGGTGTAATTGATGTCAAGCTGTGCATTCTTGTCTGTCATTGTTCATCAGGGTTTTAACAATGACCCACAGAATGTCAGTCAGGGATTACTAGTAAACTCATCATCTCACCCTCTGGTGTATAATACCCCTTTCACGTTGGGGAGATTTTCGCTGCACTGGGTGCACCCGTTGAAAGTCTCAGTGTGAAAGGAAACTTGGATGAAACGCAGGTGAAAACACCGATTAAATTTTCTAAGATTTTACCTTCCAATCGAGGTTAAACACCAATGATCTAGCTGTGGTTCACCTGTGAAAGCCTAGCATGAAAGGTTGTCGCAGTGAAACACCAGATGAAATGCCGATTGAATGTCAAAGGTCATGATTTGTTTCCAGTCGTACGCATGTTTTTCACTTTTCAGTGCGCCATGTACCTCCACTTCATGTCGTTGACTGCTGTGCCAGCAAGAAACATAAATTCATCAGAATATTCTCGCCAGTAGAAAAAGAATTTTCACTGGTGAACCACCGTTTAATTAATTCAACAGTGATTCAATATTGGAAGCAGCGTGAAAGGGGTATCAGTTGATATGACATTGAATCTAGATCTTTGAACAGAGAAGTTATTTTAACACTGATATAGATATTTTGATGTAATTTTGCATACTTTTGCTGTATTAAGTTGGTATAATTTGACTTGGGTCAATGTAAATGAAGTGTACTGGTATGTTAGTTACATGTATTTGGTGTAATTTTATGTGGTTCAGTGTTATATGTACAGTATGTGGTATAGTGACATATATGCATTGGTGTTTGTTGGTAGATACATGTACAATGTAGTCTAAGTTCATAATTTAGTGTAATGTGGTGTATGTCAAGCTGCAAGCAATGCATTCTTATTTGTCATTACTCATCAAGGGCTTCTGATAGCCTGAAGAATCCCAGTCAGAGATAAAACTCATTCTTCCTTGCTCTGGTGTGGTGTATGATGTGACTGACAATAGGTGCTTTCACACCTACCCGATCAACAAAAATACTGTAAACTACAAGAACCTTTCCAGGCCCCAAAATACTCGATAATTATTTCACGCTTTCACACCTCCCCGAACCAGCCCTTTAGAGGAAAGTTCTAGTAGTTATAAGCATGTGCATTAAGGTTCACTGAAGTTCTCGTAATTTGTTTTCACATCGCAGATATCCCTGCAACCTTGGAGAAAATGCCAGAAATTTGAGAAAGTACCTACTAACATACTGGTATTTTTCTTTGGGGATATTACAAGAACTTTCGTTTCACACTGGCAGAATACCTGGTATTTTCCTATCAGGGGAGCATACCAGATCAGAAAATACCAGGTATTTTTCCTGATCGGGTAGGTGTGAAAGCACCTATTGGGTCTAGGCATTTGAAAAGAGTAATTCTCAAGCATAGAAAGTATTAATATGCTCTCTCCTTTTGAAAATGTAATTTGGTGATGGTTGTAACTGTTATTAGTGTAAATATACTTATCATTCTCATTGTTCAGTGAAATGTTACAGATCGCACTATCAATATTCATGTAGGTTCACAGTATGTATGTCTTCATGTTGCAGGTGATACCGGTATTCACTTCATGTGTACTTGTGGTGTGTGGGGAAAATTCTTTCTCAAGAAATATTTGTAACCAAGCTTCTCCACCTTTTATGATCTTATCTCATTCATGGATATTGATATCTCACTAAAAGTTTGTGGTAGTTATATAGTTCATTAAAGCACTTACTTACATACTATACATACATGTGTAGTAGATTGTTGATGTGCAAGTAATCGGAGATGAATGGTTTGGGAGTTGGATTAATTAAAATCAATTGTCGCTGAGCGATTGGTCCTGACTCCTGAGCAATGGGTACAAGCAGTCATGGGTACATATTGAATTCCATCCAGTGGAGATTGCATTGGCTGCATGCTTGGTTTTCTGAGAAACTGAGTTACCTCTAACCTGTGTCAGGGGTTTGATTGTCAAGCGATGGTTGTGACAGGCTCCGTAAATGTCACGGGGTGAATTGTAGCTCATGAGCTGGCCGGTCCTCATCAGCTCGAGCTTAGAGATTAGTATTAGCCCGAACTCTGTTGTAGTGTGCAATCGCGTCCACATCAGTTTCAGCTCCTTGAACAATCTAGCTCTGGCTATAGCCTGATGTTGATTCATGTGCATGATGGAATGGATAAGCCAGTTCTTGAAGCTTGAGATCATGAGGACGCATCGAAAATAGCGTGCTATTCTGCGAATTAGTGGGCTATTCTGCAAGTTAGTCTAAGATTTAGGTGGCTTGCTTTTCGAGCTAAATAGCGGACTAATTCCGCTGAGAATTTTTGTCTGATCGGGGTTATTCATGGGATCAGATATAGCAGGCTATTCTTCAAGCATGAGCTGATGAAAACGCACCTGCAAGTATGGTCAGGCATTCCATATTCCTGATGCTTGGTAGTAGAAGATAGTGTGCATCAAAGTTATGCTGTTTCATACCCACTTGCTGTATGATACAAATCTGAAATTTGAATACTTCTGGAAGGCATTGCATGAATGATCCAACATTCTTATTTCAGTATGTTGACTTACATGAATCTCTGCTTCCAGTTAGTCCTACCATACGGTAGTTCTTGCTTGCATTAACCCATTCATGACAAGAATTATTTAAAACCTATTTTGATCAGCTTTTATTGTTGGCAACACCAACATTTTTATTTTATTGCTACATTTTTCTTATAAAACGTCATATATCTGAAATGAATATATCTTGACAGAAATTATGATGAGAAGTCAAAAAGTTACCAATTTGCAGGGGAAAACGGTGATTTTAAACTTTTTATCACATTGCCAATTTAAGGATTTTAATGCTTATTTTTCCTTTAAAAAATTTTCAGCATCAAACAATGAATATTGATACAACCAATATGGGCACAGTTTGTGTAGAAGTTTTTGCTCTTTCTGCTCATGAATTTGGTATGATTTTTAGGGCTTTGCATTAAAAGATATTAGGCCAAACCACAAATTGTGGACCTCTGTCACGAATGGGTTAAGGTTAAGGTTAGAATATTGATGAGACCAGTTTAGGATCATTGTGATGCATTCCAGTGTTATATTTGATTTCTCATTGGTTGTGAGTCTCATTAGAGTTAAGATATCTTTTTCTGTATAGTGTTTACCAGTATCATAATTGGAACAATGTTGGTAGTGTACTTCCAAAGTTTTAGTAATCATTGATTGTCAGTCTGACAGTTTAGTCTGTTTCAAAGTCCAATAGTACACAGTCACAATGCATGGTACATGTGTTGGTCCATGATCGAAAGGTCTTTTCCTATTGGCCCAAATATAAGCCCAACCAAGCTGGAGCTTTTGGAATATTGAATATGTCAGCACCTCTGGAGAAAAGAAATCTGGAGTGTGAAATTCTTATCTCTCATAGTCCTGATAGTGAAACAAATCCTGCTTGGCCAAGGAATTAAAGGCATCGGTTAACATTGTTATGATGTAAAAAAATCTTGTTTTGTTACTTGAAAATGGGATAAACATAAGGGTTATAGTGTAAAAATACCAGTCTGAAAGTTTCAAAGTGTAATATCCACAGGAAGTATTTTTAAATATCAAAAATGTGAACCAATGTATGAAAAATGTACGATGGTCGGTTGCACAGAATAGACATAAGGAGTGGGCATGCGCGTATGACTCACCTTACCGTACTGTGTTGTATTGGCGTATCACGCTGCGGGAGGCACATAACGGCATTTTCAAATTCAAGCAAAGTGGCCCTCTTAGTGATTGTCTCGTGAGACGAAGGAAATAAAATCGCCGTTTGCGTCTAATTTACACCTTTTCATTCCAATTTATGGTTGGTTTCAGGGTTTTTGAGTACAAATACAAGTACTCATACACTTGTTTCATCTTAGTTTGAGAATTTTATAAATCAGCTGCTCACAAAGTTAGCCAAGGAATTAAACTTGAGCCTATATTGAGCATTACTATAATGCATCTTCATCTTCAAATGAGATTGCTTTGGGGTTATCTCATGTACATAACAAGATCTAGTTTGCTTTGGATACTAGCACTAAACACTTGGTGCATTTAGTAGTCAGATCTCAAGTTCAAGTTAGTTCAATTTATTCAATTCCAATAATAATATCCAAATCATTCCTTTACAATCTTACGAGCAGAGATACATGTACAGAGCAGATTCATATCACTTGTCATGGAATACCATATGGTATCATAAAAGACCAGATGGTCTTGTCAAGACATTCCCTATAGTGAAATAGAGAGGAAAGGGAAAAAGAAATATATTTATTAAACATTAGATTATATGAATATGCAAAGCAACAGCAATAAAAATTCCGAAGATGTGAAAAGAAAGACATACATCATCTGTTCGGAGCCAGGAGAGCATTAAACTAATATCACATTATAAAGACTTAACGCCCTTCTGGCTCCAAACAGATTAGATAAAAAAACAAAAAACAAAAACCACAAAAGCTGCTGATCAAAATATGTTACAGTAGCTATTTTGAAGCCTAATGGTGACATGCCTACCTTCCTAGTTTTATCAGAGAAGAAAAAAAAAGGATGTTGACAGAAAAGCTTATGAGTCAAGAAAGGTCTCTGTCCTTTTTGCTGCAGTGCAAGAACTTACATGGATGAGAATGATGTTATATGGGGCTTCCAGGAGTCTTTGGGAGTGATAATCCTTCCAGGACCCCGTTCTCATAGCACAATCCAGTGCATGCTAGATCCCGCCGCTTCTAAGGTGAGAATGTGGCGGCGTTGTTTCGGCACGATCCAGGAAGGTCCACGGCGACCCCAAACCAGACCACCTCTGGGGGGTGGTCCAGGGGAAATGCGCTATCCAGGGCACACCAATTTGCCATTTACTGTGCAGAGTGTGTCAAGATAGATCGCGCTACCATCTGCAGATGTGAACCCGCGATATGCTAGTGGACCTCCCGGCACGTGCCATGAGTCGCCCTGTGATAGCGCAATCCTCATTACAATCTTGTAAAGAGAACGGGGTCCAGGTCTCGCATATCTCTCTCACATTGGGAAAGTGTAAGGAAATACAACTGTACCCAGGTCTTTCAGCAGAAATTTGTATACTCCAGGGCCGCGTTCAAGCGACCATTTTTCACCCTAGAATCACGGTTTTCAAAGACGTTTAGTTTAAACCACGGTTGCGTTCAATCGATTTTTCGCAGGTCATAAAAATAAACGTCTTTCAAAACGCAAACATGAAACGCTGAAAAAGGTACGTTTTGAATCATGATTCTGCAGAACCACGGTCGCTAAAAATCGATTGAACGTAACGGAGATCTCAATCATGATTCTACTGTTGCTTTCACACCAAGGTTTGAAGAAAGATAAAACAAACAACATACAGAAAGCTAGAAAAGAAGATAGAAGGAGAAAACAAAGAATAATATAAGAAGAGAGTGAAAGATAAGGAGATAGAAGGAATAACATAGAATAACAGGAAAAGGCGAAAAAGAAGATAGAAGAAGAAAACAAAGAATAGCATAAGGAAAGATAGAAAGAGAAGAAGATAGAAGGAAAAACAAAGAATAACATAAGGAAAGATAGAAAAGAAGAAAATAGAAAACGAAGATTAACAAAAGAAAAAAATCGCTTGAACGCACCCCAGGTTCAAATCAAGTGAAATATACATGTACTTGTAGTGTTACAACATCCCAGGGGATGATTAGGGCCTGAACTTAGCTGCCAAATTTATGAACTTTTATTCATTTAAGCCACCTGTAGCTATAAAAGTGATATTATGTACAGTGATGCCCAGTTAGAAAGCTCTATTTCAGTATTACTTTAAATGAGAGATAAATAGATTGATGATGTCGTTGCATTATGTACCTTGTGGCAAATTATTCTATCATCGTGAAATGTGAAAACTGACATGATCAAGAAGTAACATGGGTTTCTTAGAATTTCATAGATCTTTATCAGTAGTGTGGGTGATTGGTAAATTAAAAACTCTCATGTTAAATGTAAGATCAGTCATTTGTAATTGTTATTGCCGTATGTACAAACGATATTGAAGATTTTGAATACTGCTCATACCAATGACTGTATTGCCCTTGGTAGTGTTTTGTGGACCTACATGTAATTAAAACCTAATAGATTCAGGAAGGCAGATATGGGACTCATCTATGAAAGATCCCTTGACTCAAGGAAATCTACTCAACTTCCTCATTACTCAAATACCTTCGTCTATTCACGGTTAGATGCATGAAGATGGCGGAATAGAGAGAGAACAAATATGTCCTTTTGTTTCATATTTGTTGCATGTTGTGTCCCTTTGTCAAACTGGGAAATCCTGTCCCTTTTTCTTGAGAAGGTTGCCCCCAATGATTTGATTTGTTAGCTGGAAATTAAACAATGTCATGGAAGTAAACATGTGGGCCTACAGAAAGGTATAACAGTCAGAGACATGTCATAGGTGTTGTTTGTAGTTGAATGGCAAATCCCAATTTTTTTAGATTAATGATTTTTTTTTGTAGCCCCTTGACTTTTAGTTTTTCGTCTCAGAGAATAAAGTATAGATATAAGTCATATTTGAATATTGGTAGTTATTTTATAGGGTTTGCTTGTTACGTAAAGTTATATAGATCTGAATATACCTTTCATATGGTAGTGCATGTCAAATCTGGAATAATTAGCAAATGATAGTTGATTTCAGTTTTTTTTTAAACTTAATTGATGCCCAGAAAGCATTATGATATTATAACATGAGGTCTTCTTTCTTTTTGTTCAGCAAGCCAGAAACTGATTGAATGACCATAGATTTGTAGTATTTACTGTGTCCTGAATTCCTGACATAGTTTTTTTTTCCACAGAAGAAAAATTATGTCAATGTTTTTTTAATAGTGTGTTGACCATGGAAAGTGGTGAAAATTGACCTAGAATAGATGATAGACAAGAGAAATATATGAGTGGCATAGGAAGATGACACATATTGGACTCCTCCCTTCATAACCTTGTGTCGCTACCAAAGGACACAAAAGGGATAAAATATGACAAATGAGATTATGAAGAAGCTTTAAATGATTGAAGTTGTGTTTCAATATAAAATGAGCAAATTTTGATACTGTCACCTTGTTTTCTTCTTCTTCCTCTTCTTTCACTCGCTCTCTCTCTCTCCTACCAATTTCTTCTTCCCCTTCTCTTTCTGCTTGTCTGATAAGATTGTGTGCTCCCCCCCCCCCTTTCCCCATCTCATGTCTCTCTCTCTCTCTCTCTCTCTCTCTCTCTATCATTGTTGATTCTGTCTACCTCTTTCTATCATTTCTCAGTCTGTCTTGTCTTTAACTCTCACCTTCCAAACACTTTTTTATTCAGTAAATACTTTAGATATTATATTTCAGTTCATTAATGTTATGTGTTTTTGATACCATTACCACCCACCCCCCTACTGTATTCTTCTTGTCTTTGTTCCTTCCACTTTTATGAACAATTACCTGAAAAAAAAAAAAACCTGATCGCAACTCAACTTGAAATTGATATCAGTCAAACCTCTGTAGGCCAACATTGAAATTGCTCAGATCACGTAAATCCAGTGAAGTGTGCCGAAGAGCGCAAGTGTGGTCTAACCAACAAATTTCTAAACTCTACCCCTAAAGCCACACAAACCAGTCCATTTACACCATAACATACACATCCCATATCTTTTTGTGTTGTTGTTTGATTAACATGTAGTACATGTACTTTCTTGGTAGATACATTTACAAAGTTTTGATTGTGACCCGATTCCAGTATGAGATCCATTGCCGCTCTGCGTGCGCCTAAGAGATAGGCAGTTAAACACTTGCAAATGATTAGATGACTTTCAATCAATTGGAATCAATCACTGATCTTTGAAAATGAGAGGTCAGATCTTCCAATCCAGTATGGGAGTACAGTGGAAACTCGATATAAAGAGATCTGATATAACAATATTCCTGATATAACAAGGTAATATTCCGGTCCCAGCTCTTTATATTCTATTGTTTTTTAACCCTGATATAACGAGATTCCTGCTATAACAAGGTAATTTTAATGGTCCCAAGGAACCTTGTTATACTGAGTTTCCACTGTACTTACTTGGTACGTCTTCATCAGCTCTAGCTTAATAATAGCCAGCTATTTGGGGGGATCAGGGGTATAAGCCCAAACTCTGCTGAAGAGTGCAATCGTGTCCACATTAGCTTGAGCTTCAGTTCCTTTGTGTATTGCAATAAAGCTCGAGCTATAGCCTGATGTTGGCATTCTGTGCATGTTGGAAAGGATAAACCAGCTCCTGAAGCTGGAAGTGATGAAGACGCGTCTACAATAGCCCGCTATTTGGCGGTTTAGTGGCTATTCTGCAAATAAGATGATGTAAACTTACTTTTTGAGCAGAATAGCAGTCTAATTCAGAGCATTAGCTGGCTGTTCTCTGATCGGGCTAATTTACGGGATCAGAAATAGCCGGCTATTTCTCAAGCTTGCGTAAATGAGAACACACCTATATGTATTATGCCTCAGTGCATGAGAGTGGTATAGCCTTCTAATTCTAAACTTTACTCCAAACCACACTAACCAGCCCACTTTGTCATCACAACCACACTATTTTTCCCTAGTGATTGATGATATGGAGGTAAATAATAAAGGTAACAGACCCCATGGGTAAATACCAAAGGCAAAGGGTTGTTTGACTTTCTCATATATTACTCATGAAAATCATTGTATTGGCTTTGAGCAAATTCAGCCTAATATTAAGTTGATGGTGGAATGTAGCTATTGATACAGGTGAGGGTACACATGTACCTGTTCACTATACAGGTGTCTTTTTCTTTGTAAAATTGCTTCATGTATTCTCTCTTTTGTAGGTGGATAAATGTCGTTTAGCAAAATGAAGTTGTGTAGAAAGATGCATTCGGAACACATCGTAATAGTTTTAGGAAAGAATCTTTCATATCATGTGACAATGAATTCAATAGTGGAAGATACTTTTCTTAGATTTCCCAAACTATTCATAATCTTTAAACTGGATGTGTGCTGGTGTTGAAGTCATTCAAGAACGGTTGAGTTACTACAGAAGGATGAAGACTGTTCCAGTCTTTTACAGTCCTTGGAAAGAATGAGTACTCAGGTGCATCTGTCCTGACTTGATTGATGTTAAAATGTGTTAATCATGACCCCATCTTGGCCGATTTCCCTTCAAAGAGATGTATCCCTTCAAACATGAAATTAGCTCACTATCCTCTAGAATCCTAAACCCTAAACCCAGTTCACTTAGTATATTTACAGGCATACACCAATAGTTTTTCTTTCTACTACAGTTTATGATGACGAAAATTGATGAGGAAATATAGAAGATAGTAGTTAAATTTTACTTCAGATTTCTTCACAAAGTGTTTGAAAATGTTCCATTATAAAAGAGATATCTCATGATGTTCCAAGAATGTTAGCAGCTTTCGTGACATTTGTTTAGAGAAATTCCTGCACGAATGTGCTCATTTTAAAGGAGAGTATAGTTGGGAGACGGTATGGAACCTGTATTGTCAGCACAGTGAATGGCTTCAGAACTTGAACTTTTGCCACAAGTTGACGGAAAATTTTGACTGCAGTATTAGAATCAGATGGCCCAGATTCAAGGGGGGATGTACTGTGATGTGATTATAGCCATGATTTAATTAAATGCAGACGGGTGCAAGTTGAAAAGGTCTTTTGACTGTTACATATTCCCTGATAATGGCAACTGAATCTGCTTGTGTCAGTGTGTTACAAATGAATAACAGAATCATGGCAAATATTTTTTATCTTTTGTGGCCCGGCAAAACTAAAGTATTGTTATAATTCTGAATTGTATTAAAATTGTATTGAGAAGTATAATGTATGTCTCTGTATATTTGTGATTTATACCAGTATATATTTTTCAGTATGAATATACATGTATATACTAGTATACAGTGCATGTATTTCTTGTATATTCACCTACGTATACAAGCATGCATTATCTTGAAATTCTGTGTATAAAATAAATATTGTGTTTCGACTGTTATTTTGTGTATACATTGAAATTCGATATTTTTATCAACGAGAGTGCACTCTACTGAACCTCTTGCAAAAACTTCTTCAAGAGAGAGATATAAGAAAATTGAATATTTCCAGTTAAAAACAAGAGAAAAAGAGATCAAATCAATTTGAGATAAACGTGCTTGAGTAAATGTATAAAAAAATTTTTTTAGTATGTTCTAGTCCCCCTGTTTTTTTTGTTTTTTTTGTCTTTTGTTATGCAGGGTGATATGACATACAAAATTGTTAGTATGTTCTAATAAACCCCCATTTTTGTTGTCTTTTTTATGCAGGATGACAAAGATCTTGTCCATGAGTTTGTTAGCTGTGATGGCTTGGACTGCCTCATCAAGCTGGGCTCGGAGGCGGACCAGAACTATCAAAACTACATCCTCAGAGGTAACTGTCATCATCATCATCATCATCATCATCATCATCATCATTATCACTGGCTTTTTCATTAACCCATTCGTGACTGGAATTATTTAAAGCCTAATTTGATCAGCTTTTATTCTTCAAATTGGCAACACCAACATTTTTATTTTATTGCTACATTTTATTTATAAAACATCATGTATCAGAAATGAATATAAATTGACAGAAATTATGATGATAAAGCAAAAAGTTGCCAATTTGCAGGGGAAAATGGTGATTTTAAACTTTCTATCACATTGCCAATTTAAGGATTTTAATGCTTATTTTCCTTTAAAAAATGTTCAGCATCAAACAATGAATATTGATGCAACCAAAATGGGCACAGTTTGTGTAGAATTTTTTGCTCTTTCTGCTTTTGTATTTGGTATGATTTTTAGGGCTTTGCATCAAAAGATATTAGGCCAAACCACAAAATGTGGACCTCTGTCACAAATGGGTTAATATGTAATTTGAGGCTTCTACCATCATCTTGAAAATGGTTTGCCATTTCCATCGTTGGAGGATATATTATATTATGATGTCTTTTGTCATTAGAATTCTCCTCAAATCATGGTAATGATGTAGACCAGTAGCCAAAAGAGTTAAAACTGTAGATACATACGGAGAACACATCGTTGATGATCCTCATTTTGTCACATCAGCACAGAAACTCTTGTTTTCATGATGTGAAAGGGCATTCTCTCATAAATCAAAGAAGAAAATTTGCCATGAAACACTTCATGATTTCTTCAAAAACCTATCTTGGAGGGAAGGTAACAGTAACCCCAAAACAATACCAGTAGTCAGATAAACTGGGTTGTCATTAACAGAGCTTTGAAATGTTTCATATTTGTTAAGGGCTCTTCGGCACACAATACATTCAGGGATGTTTTTGTACTGATGCGACCAATTTCCTTTCTAAATGACCTATCATGACTTCATGAAACCAACATGACACATAAACTGCCTTGTCATACACCACTCTTCCTATAGACATGTACATGTATCATCTCTCCATGTGTTTCAGATAATGATTTCAGTACGAAAGTTCATTTGTGGTTAATTCATCATGTCCGTAAACACCACATGGGCACTCAATGGGACTTGGTAACAATTTGAAGGTTGAGATTCGGTAACAATTTATAAAACAAGATTCTTTACTATCTCATCATTTTACACTCATGTAGTATAGTGTCATACATGCAGTAGCGACATCCAGTGGAAAGGACTTCTCTTTTAACCCATTGAATACTGAATTCTCAAACTCTCATAGACTTAATACAGGGACTACCCAGTTCCCATAGGCAACGGGTTAAAAAAGGCAAGGTCCAGTCCAAATAATTCTTGGTTTTAGTTGAAACAGAGAAATCAGACCTACAGATTTACACAAAAAAAGAAAAGAAAAAAAAAAGGAGGTTTAAGGAAAATCGAACAACCAATAAAGAGTTATGATTTTTTTAGTGGCATGAAAAACTAGGGGAAACAATGAAAATCACTAGAAAAATTTGTAACTCAGTCTTGAGTTTGTGACATCAATGGCTCACAACTGACAAATTATTTTGTTCATATTGATAGTACATATTCTCCAAAAATATTTTCCAAAAATAAGATTTTCATAACTTAAACCAAGTTCTATAATATATTTTTGCCTATTGTATAAACCTTCCCAAAATATTTCATGAACCCCAAAATATTGAGAATGTTGTCATAATATTACAATTTTATAGTCACTTATTTCCTTGTATATTTATTTGAAAAATACATATTTTCATAGTTTTTACAGAAAATTATTTACTCTGTATTAGTGTATACACGCAAACATTGAATATAAGTTGGTTCAAGTTATGAGGAAATCATATTCTCAGACAAAAATTAAAATTTGTTATTATGAATATAAACAAAGTAATTGCTGAGTTGTGAGCCAATGACGTCACAGACTCTGAATTGCCTATTTGTTTAGTGATTTTCATTGTTTCCCCTGCTTTCTTATGACACTTAGAAAATTTATAACTTTATTATTAGCTGTCCAATTTTCCTCAAACTTTTTGTTTGTTGATCTTTTGGGTCTTGTTTTTCTGCTCCAGTTAAAACCAAGTAATTTTAGGACTGGACTTCCCTTTTAATTGTTCCTTCTAGTACATTTTAGACATGACCAGGAATACAACTTTGAAAAACAAAATTCTGATGCCTTTATGTATATGTAGTCCCATGTCCATTTTCCTACATCAATTTCCATTATTTGTGATTTGTTGCAAGATTTGGTCAAATCATACGGTGAATGAACCCCTTATGATTGTATTTACCAACTACATAATCCAGAGTGACTTTATGATAACAGTTTATTCCTCCAAAAGTGTAGGACCAGTACTAGGTACACCATATTTTTACAAAATGTATATTTTTTCTTTTCAGCTATTGGTCAGATCATGCTGTACTTGGATGGTATGAATGGAGTGATTGAACACAATGAAACAATACAGTGGCTCTACTCATTACTTGATATACAGGTGAGAAGAATTGAATTGCTCAAGCCTAAAAATATAAATTCAATAGGCAAAAGTAAAGGAAGATCGAGATTAGTCTGCTACTAGTCAAAAGGGCATTAGCTCAGTGTACAAGAAAAGTTACATCCCTCTGGCTTTCAGAAGATTTGGTTTGGTTTGGTTTGGTTTGGTTTGGTTTTATTTTCTGTAATGAAAAGATATAGGATAGAAACATACAAAATAAACATATAAAATCCAGGCTGTATAAGCAGATGTGAAAATCAAAGCATCTGATTTGACTGAACTTTAGACAGGTGAAAGGTTAATGTCTTACATATCATATTATTCGTCTCACATTCATCATTCAGAGACATTATTACAATGCCTCTGTTCTTCCTAGGGGTCTAGATGGTGTCAGGAGTGGGATCAATAAATTAGCAACCAAAGTCCTCAGGGCTACTTGTATTAAAAATGGTGTTTTACCTGATGTAAGCTTAGCCTTGTTATATGGCCTTTCAACTACATGGGCAATAAGCTGGCACAGAGAGACCACAAACATTATTATCCTTCTCTCAACCATGTGTCTAACTGTGAATCTCTATTCAGTCTTGCCAACGGGATTCATCTGTCTCATACTGAATCTTTTTCCCAAGTCTTTAAGCTAGGAGCCCATTCAAGGAGCATAGAAGCCCTTGCATGGTTGCCTGGCTTGACCCCGAAGCTCTCTCACGTTTAGCCAACATGTTGTGAAGGAAGCTCACTGACCTAATCTCTCCTTTCCTTACTGAATCCAATGAATCTATCAGCTATCACAGGAAGTCATTTATTTCTGATCTTCTGCTGGCCAGACTCCTTCCTCCCAGAAGGGGAACATGCCAGAGTACTACCCCTAGAGCACTGGCAGGGATGACTGACTGACTTCATGAGACTAGGGTGTCCGCTTCTCCTTCATGCAGGAGTGACCACCACTATTATCTTTTATGGTAGTTAGAGAGAGAGGGGGGGGGGGGGTAAGTAGAGATGCGGATGTGAATTTCTTTCTGATGTAGGAGTGACCTGTATTATCTTTTAGGGTGGATAGAAAGAGAAAGAGAGAAGGGAGAGGGGAGAGAGGGGAGTGGATAGGTAGAGACTCTGATGTGAATATCACTGTATGCAGGAGTGATCAGTATTATCTTTAAAGGCTTGTTTAGATATGAAGTGGAAAACCGCCATGGCAAAGCCCCACAGTTTTCTTCACATACACTTTATGTATGGCAAGGTAAATCATGCCACTTATGACAATGAACACACATTAATGCCTCAACGTTCCAATAAAAGAAAGTTTTGCCAAAAGTTGCACAGACAAACTCATGACATCATATTTTGGGCTAACTTTTTAAGAATTTGATTTGTCCACAGCTTTTTGCCACCAGGAGGCAAAAATATGCCTCTTGCCACTGCCTTTCTTCGTTTTGTTTTGTTTTGTTTTGTTTTTTGTTTGTTTTTGTTTTTTCTGGCTCATATCCCATTCACAAAAAAAAAAAAATGCAGGGGTTTACCATGGGGTTTTCCGCTTCATATCTGAACAAGCATTTAGGGTGAATAGAGAGAGAGGTAGATAACAGACATACATGAAGATGTAAACAATGGAAAAGGGAAATGTGTATGTGTATGTGCAGAGAGAGAGAGAGAGAGCATGCAGGGGAGAGATATAGATGAAAATAGAGGATTGAAACAAAGAGAAAGAGATCAAGATACAGACTAAGAAACAGAATCTGGGAGAGTTGGAGAGAGACAAACACTGGATGACTAAGGGGGGGGGGGGAGGCAGAGCAGTTGCAATCTTACACTGTATTGCACTAGGAATATCAGGGTACCATAGACCAGAAAACCACATTGCTAAAACAGAAGGCAAAGAAGACGACTTCAGGATTGTAGGGAAAGAAAGTATTGGTTTGTAAAGAGCCAGAAATATACTGAGAAAGTTCACATGCCTATGAATCTTACCAGATGGTATGTATGGGAGTCACTATTCTGGAAGTCACTATGGAAATAATAAATGTAACTTATAGTGCCAAATCCACTCTGTGGAGTGCTCAAAGACATATAGAAGTATTCAAGAATTGAACTGAAAGAGTTATTTCAGGTACAAAATGTACTAAAATGAACTCATTTGCCTTAAAATGCGATGAATTGCAACTGCTGTGAGCATTATCAAAGTTCATTAAACTCAATTTCTCAGGCATTGTACCAACACTGATTTATGTGCTTAACAAGATATACTTGTATATGGACCAAGATGAAAGACATTTATTGAAGCAAAAGACATGCAGCTTAAGATACGGAAGAAGACATGGATCATAACACTTATAGAAATGTCTTCATGACTATGCAATTTTCCAGTTGTTGGATGTGTTCCAAAAGCAATAGCACATAGACCGGTCAATTCTCATGATGTCGTGGCTATACTTAAATAGAAACTTCACGATGATCATGCTGCCAAGTTTTTTCGCCCACTTTTTCTCTTTCTCCGGCTGTCAGGTTCCCCCTTATTCCTTGTGGGACTTTTAGAAAGTTCATAAAGTTATCCTAGCTGTGTAATGAGATTTAGAGATACTTGTACAAGACTCCTCGCAATCTGTGTTAAAAGACATTGTTTGAAAACTCAGTTGAATTCTTTTTAACCCTAATATACCCCGGGGGGGGGGCATAATAGCCCCCCCTGTTGAATTTTTGACGGTACTCCGCAGCGACTAGATGTATCGATCTGAGATTCAATGACTTTTTTCTCTGATCCTTCCCGCATGTTTTGATACCAAATTTATGTCGATCGGACCTACGGTGCCGGTGTCAGATTACGATTACGAACGCAAGTCGTTAAAATTTCACTATTTCTGTATATGACTGTGTACAAACCTATGGGCAAAATTAGAAACTTCCAAATTATGTAAATACTGTCAGGAAAGAATAATTACTCTCTCTAAAATAGTGAGAAACATCAAACACACACACTCACATTCACACACACACCCACACTCACACACACACACACACACACACACACACATTCCCACACCCACACATAGACGTTTAAAAAAACAAAGAAATACATAAGGAATTTGTATAACAATAGAATACATAACAAAAAAATTGATAACCCATTTTTTTAGTAAAGGAGTCGATGTGAATGTTATGAAAAACATTTGTACCAAAAATCATTGTTCCTTAAGCTTTATTCAGTGAGATGAAGCCAAAACTATGATTTCTCCCATAAATTAGCATATATTAATTCATATAAAATAAAACCAAACAATTTGATAAAATCAACCATATAGCCTTGTAGATTACATCATTCTCTACCCCCATGCCAATTTTCGTGCCGATCCGGCAATCCACGGCCGAGATCATGGGGGGGGGGGACCCATAATTTAGAGATTCAGTTACAAATAATTACTTCACATTTTTATTCTTGGTTGGATTCAATGTTCATTATAATATACAAAATTTGCAATTTGTTATCAGGTGAATATTTTTATTAACTCATAAAACCAGAAATTTTCGCTTTTGTGAAACTTGTGTGAATCTCTCAAGTACTGGTAGCAAAGATTTAGGCGAGTTTTATGCTATGAAATAATCAAATTACACATTGACACAAAGTAAATTTATATTCATGGAAATGGCCATCGTTAAACAATTTTGGAAAAGTTCAGTGTCAGTAAATTTTATGTTGCAATGCTTTGCAAAACGTTCTCTGAGTTCATTTAGCAATTGAAAACACAGTTGAATACATCAATACTTTCTGGCCATTTTGATTTGGAGGAAACTAAGAATGAACCCACAGAGACACATTGTCTCCATGGGTTTGAATATTTCCGGCAAACTGTATATTTGTGGTGTATTTTTGAATAATCCTGGCCCAGATATAGTTTCAAGTTATGTCCTCAGTAAACGGACTGTACAAAGGACTAGGTTACAGTCACTCAGTCAGTTTTCAATCGGATTTGTAAACTGAGTGGAGGAGATTTGAAAGGAACAGAAAAGTGAATCCCCATGCCCACTCATGAAGAAGGGGAAAGAACTTTTAGAAGTTAGGGAAAGAGGGTCTGCTTGTTAAATGTAATTGATCTCTTTTGAATACATGTATGTAGTTTATTTAGAATAGTATTGTATTTCAAAGGATTGTAGGAGGAAACGCCCATAAAAGATCAAGACAAGGCATTCATTAAACAGTCTTATAATTTTTTTTCAATCATTCATTTTTCAGTTACAAATGAGCGACATCTTCACAGCACTGAAAACTGCTTATCTTTTCAACGTTCATGACTCATTATGTTTTGGAAAAGCATATGCATGTTCCCTTTATTTGTAGCAGCAATAACAACAACATCACAATGATGGTACCTATGCTGATGAATTAGTCATTGTCATCACAACTATAGCACAAATGAAAACAAAGCAGTAATTTTCCTTGTAAACCATTCATAAGGAGTGTGATTTGAGTCTCCCTTTTCTACAAACTCAGATGGGAGGCACTTATGACATCCATTAAAATCCCTATTTTTCCAAGACTACTAGACCAAGTGATACAGGGTCCTCAACGATGGAAGAGAAATAGTTGAAGTTTCATGGTCTACAGTGGATTTTCATATTGCAAAATGGTTTCTTCCATAATCAATATCTAAAGGCCAGCTGTAATTTTTGAGGGGACATGCTGTATAGGACTGTAGCCTCTGTGGCCTTTAAAAAGATGCACTGAAGCTTCTTCACCATACTAAGGACTTTAATATGACAGGTACCTATGCTTACATAGTGGGTCGGCAGACTCATATTGACAATGACACTTGAAAATTGAACAGTTGTTCTCTCCTTGTAATGTGAAGGAGGGGGAAGTATTTTATGATGATTGACTGAGGGAAATGTTTGTTTAGGAGACGAGACTTTAATGAGAAAAGAGGGTGGGAGATAGAAAGAGAGAGAGAGAGAAAGGGAGAGAGAGAGAGGTAAGGAAAAATAGAAGAGAAAAGAGAATTTATGAGGCCTGATAAATGTATAGGCATAATACCATTTAGTCATTGCTTTCTTCATTGTTTACTCAGTATCTGCCCTTGATGTTAATTATGTTCTATACCTACTTGTTGATTTGCTCAAAGGCATATTTCCATTGAATAAGCTTCTACCTAACCTTCATACCTAATGAATAAGCGATACAAAAATTTCGTAGTAGTTTTTACTTAAGAGCTGCATATACATCTTACTTCATTGTAACATCTTTTCTAAAGCAGAATGTTTGCTTGGTCTTCCTGATGTTATTAGCATTTTGGCAATTGAAATGTTTAAAGTTTGCAAGCTTGATTTTCAAACCTAGGAAATCCAAATTGGTGGTATCTAACATGCTAATGCAGCAACTGCTCCTAACAGGGTGTTCAGACACAAAAAATTTATACCAAAATGGTATAGCTATACGATGAATTTATACGTCTGAACAATGACTAACGAAACGATGGTCAGAGCATGGTTTCGAACTAGAACTTGATAACGGATCAATACGTCTGAACGTATGGCGACCATAGAACGGTTTAACTGGGCGGGGCTTAACGTGAGCGCGTGTGGAGAGGAAGGCCAGGTAGGGGCTAGCGCTGACGTCTTGACCATAACAACATGCACAGTGGCATCTATACCACGTTTTTCAGCAGGGCCGAGATTATGCGTCTGAACGGTCTGTCAGCTATACGATAATTATTTATACGTCATTTCTTTATCGAGTTTTGGTATAAACTGGTTTGTGTCTGAACATGGGGTTAGTGAATTTTCTGCAGGAATTTATATCTTACTTTAACCCTTTCCCCTTTGCTGTGACCAGCCCCAACCCTGACCTAACATATTCCAGTCATAACCCAAATCTTAGTCCTAGTCCTACATGTTTATATTGGACAAAATGAAGCTGGAAGCAAATGTTATCATAGCTGTTGTTTCTGGAGATGTTGTCTCTGGAAGACCTGTTGGATCACATCCCTGTTGTAAAGAAGTCAAGACTAAACGGTATCTTGTTCTTGGTCTTGTTCCTTGAGGCCTCATATGACAGTCTACTTCCTGGTCCTGACATCAACGCCACCTTTGCATCACTCCAGATAATCACCTCTAGTGGTACCTCACTGGCACAGGAACCTTTTAACAGTACCCATCAGCAAACACCACTTGAGGAGCATTAGTAATGTCTTTTGTGGTTTGGGAATCTTCCTGATCATGGTTTTTTTTATTCATGAGCCAAATACTATTCTTCCGGCCCCTTTCATGATTGTCACCCAGCCTGTCTTCATACAGTTCATTGTAGCTGATTCTTGAAGGCTAACATGAGGTTTTCCAAGGTGCGAAATTGTCAATATATCACTCATTTGCACACACACAATCAAAACGCGCAGGGGGGGGGGGGGGGGGGGGGTTCCACTTGACATGTGAACAAGCCATAGTTCTTAATTAAAAGCATATGCTTACAATTCAATCGGATGGATCATATTTGATCTGTTCGTATCAATGATACGTTTTGTGGATGTTTGTTATTTCATTCAGTGTCAATCTAATCCAAATTACTTCTAATAATGCAGTCATAATAAAGACAAAACTCTGTTGAAATCTAGCCTCCAGTATAAAATGTTGCAGGGAACCTCAATTTTGTCACAAGATTAATCATTCAATCCTTTCTATGAAAAATGAACCCGCTCATAAACATGACACACTCATTTCCTAAAAATACCGCCTGGAACTTTCCCAAAACAGTCAGCGAGGAAAGCTTTGCTGAGAATTATGGGTAATTCGCAGTGACAGACGGCGGTGAGTCAAACTTCTTAGGAGTTCCCTCATCCTTTTTAGTCACTTGGGACAACTTGAGTTTAGAGACGGTCGCCCCTGTGCTTTTATTGCCCCAGACCCAAACTTCCTGTAGCAAAGTGTGAAGCAAACTTACTGCTTGCTAAATTTCTTTCAGTTTTTTTCAGAATATTAACATCCAGATTTATTGAGATATAATTTATGAAAAAAGTGACTCATTCATGAAGAAGGTGATTTTATCATTATTATGCTTTCATCACACCCTATAAACCAGAGATACATGTATTAAGCAGATATTACTGTATTACTCCTCATAAGAAGAAGAACACAAATTACCTTATGAAGAGTAATAATATTCATGTCAATAGGTGTGTAGGTGATCTGTAGTTACAAAAGCAAAAAGTTCCAGAGATGAAAGAGAGATATTGAATGAGAGAGAGAGGATAAGAGATTTGGAAGAAAGAAAGTGTGAGAAAGTAGGGGTGAGATAGAGTTAGAGAGAGAGATGGAGAGAGCGAGGGGGGGGGGGTTGGGGATGAAATATATGAGATATAAAAAGTGTATCGTCGCTGGGGTGACAAAACCTCATATCTCAAAAATGTTGAATGTCCAGGAGAGCCCAATAACATGGCTTCCTTTAAGCATCACAGCCTATGGAGGCGGTCAAGTTTTGTTTATCAATAGTGGCCTAATCTTTGCAGATGGGCATGCGAAGGTTTAAAAATACATTTTAAGCGTTCCTAGCTATAAGATTATGAAAAGAACTAAATTTCACCAAATATTGAGATACAAGGTCTTGTCACCCCAGCGAGGGTATGTGCAGTAAAGGAGAAAAAGGATGGAAGGGAGGGGAAATATCTGAGATGCTGAACAACGTTATAGTGGAATGGCGGTCATTGTTTCCCACTTCTTGAGAACTGATACATACACCGTCCCGTCAGTCTTGTGAATGGCAATTTTTTTTAAATGCCACAATATGGTTAATAAATAATCTCTGCCATTGTCCTTTCTTTCTCCTCTTTACATCGTCTTCTTCTACTGTAGCCAAGTCACTTCTTGAGCCTCTCTTGGCATATGCTACAGCAGTTTTATTTCATTCTTTACACCTTCAATTTATAATCATCATTCATTTGCAGCAAATTTATTGTTAATCTACGATTTTTTGTTCTTATCTTGACAGCATCGTCTTGTGACCAAGTCATCTCTCAAGCTACTCCTTGTGTTTGTGGAATATGCAGAAACCAACGCCCAACTCCTCCTAGAGGCCACTAAGGAGGTTGATGGAAAAAATAGTAAGTTTACATGCTCAATCAAACTTCTCCAAACTTTCATAAACTTCTTCTACATTCTGATCATCAGCCTTTTACTCTTTTATACCATTTTCACTAATTATTCCACTTTTGGTCCATACTGAAGTAATCCGCACCAAGCAGTAAGATTGCATTCAGTAATTCACAGCTTCTGTTGTGAGGACCCTTTTAGTAAATCAGTCCAAAAGGGAGTAACTGTCATGGTAATTAAACACGCCCGTGTATACATGACGTCATCTTCAGGTCAGAGTGGAAGAGCTCACGATTTGATGTACATGCCAAAGTACGGGCACTGAAAAAAGTGACCCTTGACCGTGCGAGGAATTTTAGGGCAGACTTTGGCTCTGTTCTGTGGTGCTGGTAAAAGCAGTTTCAAAATAGGCCATGCTGTGTATTAATTAATCCATTGGATACTGGGACGAAGTGGTCCCTATACAAAACCTATGGGAATGATGAAATTCAGTGGACAGTGGGTTGAAAATTTTACTGCTTAGTGTGGACCTGGTCTGGACCTGGTCCATGGATTTATTGAAAGGGGTATTAGAAAGTTTTTTTGCATTCGTCTTTTGCATTCAGTGCCCAGTTTCCTCCTGCTGGCCACAAAGTAGATTGATGGAAGGAATTGTAATTTCTCATTCCAATTAAACCGCCATCATTCTTTGATGAAATAACTGTACAGATTCTAATGGAACACTGAATGTGGTAAAACAAAACAAAACAAAAACACACAAACAAATACAGTTTAGAAATGTTATGATTTGTAAATACATGGATTTTGCAAGGTGTATTTGCTGCTGCTTGGTAAAAAATCCTTATTAAGTTTAGATGACAAACATCACTATACAAATATTTTGATATGTGAAAGATAGATTTACACATGATATATTCCCAGAATACGATGCACCAACATCTACATTTTAGATGTTTTTCATAGAACTGTGTACATAAACTTGACAGGCAGCAAACTCCTCATCAATCAACTTTACATGTAGCTGACATGGCTTCTAAAATATGTTCTCTGATGACTCCCATGGTAGCAATAAGAAATGAAAAATGGCAGGTTTTGATGTCAGTTCTAAACAGCTTCGTAAACAAGTTACATCAGCAGAGTAAACAGGGTCATGTTTATTTGGGGAGTAGCACCAAAAGTTGAAAAGGTTCTGTAAACTTAAATTTATAACAAAAAAAAAAAGATGGTGATGAGCCTGCAACTTATTTCAAAATGTCTTTTTTGCAGCTAAATCAGATGGTAAATTTTATTTTACACAAAGAATCCTTTTCACTTTTGGAGAATAAGACAAGAGAATTGAATTAGTTTGAACAAAGATTCCACTCATTCACTTATTGATATATTTTGTTTAAAACTGAATTCAAATTAATTTTTCTATCTATGTTCTGCAAACTGTGAAGAATGTTTTAGTACCTCAGTGAAAAGGCATATTTGGAAAATAAAGACTTCTTAAAAGCTCTCTGAAGATAGTCACAAGGCTGTACTGAGGATTGTGCATGTAGACTGTTTAGTGAGGCAAGCTCATTTTACTGTGAGATTGTTCATCTGCTGATATGATGACCATTGGTGGGACTAAAGGAAACTGTTAATTAGGATACATGTACATGCAGTAAAGAGTCTCCTGTATATCGATCTTTGCTTAATTGTTTCACATTGTGCCACAGTACGAAAATGATGAAAACACATTTTCCCTTAGGTATTTTGACCAGTTGCAGCAATATTTCAACTGTTCTTTTAGTAATGGATGTGTCTTTCCCTAACAATGAACTAATGTGTACAATGTTTTATCATCCTTATGATGAGTCAGTGTTTCAATCATGTATTGTTGCCAGTGAATGTTTGGCAAGCCCATGATTTTCAAGAGCAATATTTTTTTTTGAAGTAGGCCTAAAATGAGGCGATAATATGTTTTGATAGATACATGTATCAACCCTTCACCTGACTAAAATTCAATCAAATTGGTTGCTTTCATATGTATTAACCAGCAACATGTCCACTGGATCACTTTGATGAATTCTCAGAGACAGTCACCTGTTTAATATGGCAGACATCCACCTGTTCTTCTTCAGATAATTATATCGAACCGACTTGTAAATAGTAGATGTATATATGTCTAGCAACCTGTTAGATAGTATGTCTAATAACCATTTAAACCTGCTATGACCTGACAAGTCTGCAGTCGGTTTAGGAGATTGCAGTCTCCTCATATTTTATGCCTTCTCATCATGTAGGCCATGCCTCACATCAATGATTCCTATCAAATTGAAGTGATTCCACCTGTGTCTGTCCAATATACTACAGTTCACAGAAATGCCAGCTGTTCCATTTTTGCATTGTTTTGTACAAAATACTCTTTTTTCATCCCTCAAAATGGCATCCCTGGGCTCATCCATGATGTAGAGAGAAAGAGCTAGGAACATCTAACGATGGGTGGGAAGCAAAAATGTTTGAAATTATAAAAGTCCTTGAACCTTTGGAAACATTGCCAATATAGCTATTAGCTTTGATATTGCAGAAAGGCTACATGCCTGATCTTCCCCTGCATGTGGATCTGTTTTTTTAAGCAAGGGTCCAGGAGTATTATAGGACCCTTCAAATTTTATTTGCAATTTACTGAGTATTTTGCTTGGGCAGTATATTCTTATATTAAGGAGACACATATAAATGAGACACAGTATAATTGTGCAGAATACAAAATTACATTGAAACCTGTTTATAGTGGCCACCCATGGGAAACTAAAAAAATGTGGCCTTTATAGACAGGTGGCTGCTATAGACAGGTTCTTAAACACATACATGTAATTCATCTCGATGAGAATCAATTTCAGTGGCCATTTTAGGGAGGTGGCCACTATATAGAGGTACATGTACCTGCTAAGACAGGTTTGACTGTATGTGGAGTGATGTTGTGTTTTGTTTCTTTTCAGATAACAAGACATGGCACAATCTGATGGAGCTTTTGAAAGATGATGGACAGGATGCGGAGATCATGACCTATGTCATGACCCTCTTCAATAAGGTCAGTCAAGCAATGGTCACTTATTAAGAAAAACTAATTTAAGATGAGAGCGATAGAACATGACCTATATCATGACCCTCTTCAATAAGATCAGTCAATTAAGAAAAAAAAAATGTAAGAGTAGATTGATAGATGATAGATGATACATTGTATTTCAATATTTTCTCTGCTGAGAGCAACACTGGCATCAACTCTAGATACTGTGCTTAGGATTGCTGCCAGGCCCCTAAAGCTCCGCCATTTTGTCCAGATCCATTAGAAGGCCGACCTACGCCTTCATCAATATTCATGATCAAAAATGAATAATTCATTTTGTAAGATGCTTCCAACTAGTAGCACTTGTTTGTACGCGTTCTGAAACATAAAACGCATCAGCTTACTGCATGCACAGTTAATGCACAATAAATGCACTACAAATGCGCATTAAAACAAGGTGTCACAATAAAACTGTTACGCGCAAATAGTATACAAATAATGAATGTTTATGAGTGCAATGGACAGAATATTTCATGAGGTGAAAGATGAAATGATCCATTCAACGAGGCGTAGCCGAGTTGAATGGAACGGGCTCGGCTACGCCTCGTTGAATGGATCAATAATGTCATCTTTCACCTCATGAAATATTCTGTCCATTGCACTCATAAACATTCATTATTTGTTTTATATGACACCTAAAAATAGATCAAATCGCAATAAATCAACAGCGCTATACGCCAGCGCGCTGTTCGTGGTGCACACTGCAAATGCAAGCGTTTTATGTACAGTGTACGTAGTGTGCCGGGCTCTCGGCGTTCGTGCAGTGAAGCAAATCGTATGGATCCATAGTTTGCACGGTAAATGGAGCCACAATTGCACGAATGATGATGTCATAATGCAATGGGACAAATGATCAATATCAAACAACCAATCAAATGACAGGGATCTATTTAGGTGCTATATAAATATGAATAATGCAACAGTGTTATCGATATCATGGTGATAACGGGTGCTTATCGGCCCCTTCAAATGATTCCAAAGAGGCAGGGCCTAATACCATTCGCGTAATGATATCCACGTGTGCTGCTTTTCGTCTAGTAAATTGATTACATGCCTGTGATTGCTACCCTTTAGAGGGCTGAGACCAATCTCAGTCTCAACTTTTCTACTGGTGGGTCTTCATAACCTGTAGCTTGAGGAACAGCTCACTGTTCTGGGATCTCGCGTACTAGGTCGATTTCTGCTGAAGTGTGCAATCGCGTCCACATCAGCTCAAGCTCCATATATTGCAGTCTAGTGCTGTAGTTCGATGTTGGTGCACCATGCATGATGGAATGGATAAGCCAGCTTCTGAAGCTCATGCTGATGAGGATGCATTGAAAATAATGCCCTATTTTCCGAATGATTTCACACTCCTGTATATTTTAGTCCAACTTTTGTAATAAGGAAACATTTTTAAAATCCATTCAGCTTAGTTATAACTTCTTTGCAAAGCCATAAATGTCTACATGTGTATTTTTATTTTCTCCACATACTCTTTGTTATGCAATGTGTAAGTAACATCAGTGATAGAAGTGACTTTTTCTGTTTTACCCCATATGAATTTAGTCCTTTTGAAGTTAACCGTAATTCTTCTTAAAGTAGGGGTGAATCAATACCTCTTTTTCCTAATGGAGTTCTTATATCCATTGCTTTGTCACTTTTAAATGGTAGAATTATCATATTATGAGATTATAAGTAGGTTGGAGAACTGATGAAATAGTCTAATTTGGTATGATCTCTCAGATCATGAATCCTTGTCAAAACAAAATTATCCCAGTAGCCTAATACTGTAGCCTTCAGTGGTGAATACAGATTACATAATCAATTTATGTATTGACATGTTTCTTCCCCAGTGATAGTAGCTTAAGGGTCTGTGAAGTGTTCCAGGGTTAAAAGTGACAATTTATTTAGAATGACTCATTCACTAAAATCATCTCCAGTCATTGCACTCAGAGTTACATGCATGTCCCAACAGTAAACATTAGAAGAGTAGAACATTCCTGCAGGGGAGTGTATGTCAGATGGTTTTGGCACCAAAGGTTCATTCTTATTAGCCCAAGTTTATCTTGAGTGAGAGATATTAGACCTACATGTGTCTGTTGAGAAGTAGAAGGTTGTTAACCCTTTGTTATGAGTTAGTGCCCTTCTGACACTCGGCAAGAGAATTCTTCTAAAGAAAAAGATTCAGTCATTTTCAAGTTGTTGAAAGGTTGTATCTGTTCTTTTATTGCTGAAGTATCAATAAAGGGATGTATCGACAATCCTGGATCAGAATAAACAAGAGATTTTGAAAAGGCTAATATTGAGACTAGGTTTTTTTGAGGGTAAGCACTAAATAGGTACCAATCCTGCAGATGCAAGCTCATAAATATTCTTAAATATTCATAGGATTAGGATTAGGATTAGGATTAGGATTAGGGTTAGGGTTAGGGTTAGGGTTAGGGTTAGGGTTAGGGTTAGGGTTAGGGTTAGGGTTAGGATTAGGGTTTCAGCTTGCATCTGCAGGATTGGTACCTATATAGTGCTTACCTTTTTGGAGCTGGTTGTGTTGTAGTGAGAGACCCAGCAGGTGCCATTTTGAAACCTAGTCTTCCTTACACCTGGGCCCTGTTTCATAAAACTTGTTATCAGTAACAACTGCAACATTTCTATGACAAATTTGCTCTCAGCCATTCAGATGCAAGGATTTTAGAAGTTTATTAGAGTCAGTGCAACTTGTTATTGATAACAAGTATTATGAAACAGGGCCATGATGGAGCTACTGATTCACAAACAGAGTAATAAAATCTTTTCAAGATGTGGGGATATTTGTGTACTTTTTTTTACAATGCCTCGAAGTGGGTCCTCATCAGCTCAAGCTTGAGGAATAGTCCCCTATTTTGGGATCTTGGGTATGAGCCCAAACTCCATTGTAGCATGCAGTCACATCCACATCAGTTTGAGCTCCATATATTGCAATCTGGCTTGAGCTATAGCCAGATGTTGGCGCACCTGCATAATGGAATGAATAAGCCAGCTCTTGAGGTTTGAGCTGATGAGAATGCGTTGAAAATAGCCCGCTATTTTGTGAATTAACAGGCTATTCTGCAAATAAGTCCAATATTTGGATGGCTTACGTTTTGAGTGGAATATTGGGCTAATTCTGTCTTCATCTTAGAATTAGCTTGCTATTCTCTGATCAGGTAATTCATGGGATCGGAAATAGCAGGCTATTCTTCCCGCTTAATCAAGCTGGTGAGAGCGCACCTTCTGAGGGTTTGAAATCATGAACCCTTGTTGTAATGTCAACAGTGAATTTCTGCTTGTATGCTTCCATTATATCACTGACTCCAAAGTATGAAAATTATTTTCCTCCTCCAGAGCTCCTTTTAATGGTGGATAAGAAAAATATTTCTGAAATGTTTTTGCAGAGGCCTTTTTAGGGTTGGTGAGATCTTTTTTCTCTCTCTTCAGGGTTTAGTAAGATCATCAAGGCATTCTATCAACAATCCAGTTTATCGATTTTTGAAACTTTCAATTGAAGTGGCAGCTTTATCAAAGATGGTCCTTTAAATTGTTTTTCTAGAGTGAGACTTTAGAGAGGCGAGGCTAAATGGCTTTTTGCTTATATATTTTTCATTGATCTGACATGCATTTTGTTTTCCAGAGACATATTGTTGAGCTTTAGATAGGTAAAAAACATGATGAAA
Source organism: Echinometra lucunter (assembly GCA_029962745.1). Lineage (NCBI taxonomy): Eukaryota > Metazoa > Echinodermata > Echinoidea > Camarodonta > Echinometridae > Echinometra > Echinometra lucunter. The sequence continues at coordinate 30,048,147 of CM057158.1, forward strand.
ATGGTTCAGTTTTCCGGAAATTTGGTTATTATGAAGTATTGTATCTTGGCTACTTTTGAGGCCCAACTGTAAATTTTCAAAGTGGAACAATCACATCTTCTTTACAATCATCATAAAAATTTGTAAATACAAGTAAACATAATTATTTTTTTTTGGCTACTGCATTAATGACTTCATATCTCCTGATGATAGCAAAAGGAATATTAGTATTAAATATTTTAATTGAAGAAGTGTTGGAAAAGTCTAGAGTGTACAATGATAGCAATAGGAATATTTGTATTAAATATTTTAATGGAAGAAGTTTTGGCAAAAATCAAGACTTTGCTATGAATAAGTGGACAATTTGAGGGGTATGGTTAAGGGTATAGTAAGTATCGTCCTTTATTCAAAGTGGTGTAATGAACACTAATACACATACAGTTTAGGATATAGATCATTGAAGACAGTCAGGACAATGGATGCCAAACAGGTCTCACTAACAGTAGGAGGTAGTATTCCAAAACATGCATGGTATCTTCTTCCTATATGTCAATGCTATCAGTAAGGACACCTTCTTTCAGTGCCAGGTCAATGTTATATGTATTTTGGAGACTGTCAATTTAGTTACAGAACATGGATAAACGGGTAAATCCAAAGTATTTTGTCATTTTGATTCCTATGCATTAGGTATGACGTTATATGCATTGGTATAAATGTATCATTTTACTTCATAATTCGTAGGGATCCCACTTCAGGCAGGAATATTTTTATTTGAAAAATTCTAAAAATACTGATTATGCTAGGTGAGATGGGTAACTTATAGAACAGAATAACTTGGACTTGCCAAATAGCATTAGATGCTAAACAGGTCTTACTACCAGTTTTGGAGATCTATACTTCAAAACATGCAAGGTATCTTCCAGCCATATATCACTAATGCCAAGAAAGGCATCATCTGTAGAAGCCATATTGGTAGCTAGCCAGGTTATATTCTCTAGAGATGGTCAAATTAGAGAGTTACAAAACATGGATAAATCTTTATGCATGATATGATTCAGGATAAAGAGGAGAAGATGTGGAAATATTTGTTTATTTATTCATTCTTTTGTTTATTTATTTATTTATATATTCATTAATTTATTAATTGAAATATATTTATATGTGATAAAACATCAGCAGATGCTGTTTTTCATTAGTGTCTTGATTTAAGGACATAAAAACATAATAAATTATCAATACGATAGAAAAAGATATACAAATAGTTATATATTATAAAGCATGATCAAAATTTTGTTTGCATCAGAGTTCTCACTAAGGACTTCATCTGTAGATGTCAGATAGATAAATGTCAGTTGTTGTTTTTCCATAAATGAACAGATCACATGTTTTATAAAGTGTTGAAGTTTGTGAAGTGAAAAGGATTGGGAAACGATGATGTTTATAGGTGGAAGAGAAGGCTTCCCTTGAAGGTGAAACAACCAAAAAGAGACAGTAGCAAATATTTGTGACGTTGTCTTGGCTCTCGGCCCTCCTCCTCCTCCTCCCAAAATGTCAGGATGCCATTTGAAATAGGGTTGATGTACATGGTGCTGGAATGCTGATGATGAAGGTGTAAGTAGGGGCAAGAAGGGGTTTGGTACATGTAATATGTTGGGCCTATACCATGGGGTTTTTTTTATAATTGTGTGTTTATTGAAGGATCAACAACTAATTAGCATATTTACAAATAATCAGAGTAATTGTGAGCAAAACAGAAAACAAATTACAACATATACAACAGATTGGGTAAAATTATACCATGTTTTTGTTCATTCATTAAAATTGGCAGTTTACAGTACTCTTCCATTCATTGCTCCTCCCCTTCTTCATCTCCCTTTTCTCCTTTCCTTCCTCCCTCATTCATCTTCCAGTCTCTGTCTTTTCCTTGTCTCCTCCTCTTCTTCCTCCTCCTCCTCCTCCTACTTCCCCTCCTCCTCCTCCTTCTCTTTCTCTTTCTCTTCCTCTTCCTTTGTCTCCTTTATCTTTTTTCTTTTTCCTCCCCCTCCTCCTCCTCCCTCTCTTTCTCTTTCTCTTCCTCTTCCTCTATCTCCTTTCTCTTTTCCTTTTCCCTCCTCCTCCTCTTCCTCCTCCTCCTCCTCTTTCTCCTTTTTCCTCCTCTTCCTCCTTTTCCTCTCCTCTTCCTCTTGTTCTCCTTTCTCCTCCTCTTCCTCCTCCTCTTCCTCTTCCTCTTCCTCTTCCTCTTCCCCTCCTTTCCTCTCCCATTCATCTTCCAGTTGCTGTCGTATCCTTATCTCCTCCTCTTTCTTCTTTCTCCTCCTCCTTACCTGTCTCTCCTCCCTCTATGCCTTCCCTTTTCTCCTACCTCATATTTCAGTTTTATGATCAAGACCATCTTATCTTAGACCCATCTCTTCTACCACTATAAACAACGAAGGTATATACGCTCCTTCATCCCAAACTCCTTAACCCTTTTTCCAATTCCTTACCAAAACCTCTATTTCCTCACCTCTTCCATTCTTCCTCTCCTGTTTCAATCTTATTATCTAGTCCATCTTAACTCCTGTACATCTTCTTCATCCCAAACTCCTCAACCCTTCCAAAACCTTTACTTCCTCACCTCTTCCATTCTTCCTCTCTCCTGTTTCAATCCTATTATCTAGTCCATCTTAACTCCTCTACATCTTCATCTCTGCTACCACTACCGGCATAGGTATTCAGACCCCATGTATGCTCCTGACGCACATGTTATGTCTGATTCATCCCAATGCTATTCCATATCTACAGTGTATTATCTACCCTGTGTAAATACTTTATGCTCACTGTTGTAAAGGGATGTGACTGTTTGTTCTTCCTTCATCTCCTCCCCAAACTTCTTGACATTGTTCTTAATACTAATATGCAAATTATTATTTTTTTATTTTTTGATATTGATTCAAGTATGTATACATGTACATGTAGGTATGCATTAGAATAATGCTACATGCTGTATGGTCATATAATTTATTATTGTATGTACCCATTTTTGTTTTCTATCTGGACAACAAGGATATGAAATAATTCTACAGCACATGCAGAGAAACTTTTAAAAGATGTAAAAAAAAAAACCAAACCAGCTATTAAACAGTAAAGCAACCGTCCAATCAAAACGAAGCAATATATATGTGTGTGTGTGTGTGTGTATATATATATATATATATATATATATATTTGTCTCTGGTGCTGATATACAAAATTTAGTGTAAATGGCCAAAATATTCTACTCAACAATTCAATATCTATACATAGTATCTCATCTAGGAACATCCCTGGGAACTTCTCTATATGTATGACACATTTAAAATCTGATTACATGTACAGCTGACTAAAGGTCTACCAACTTGAGTTGACCGTTCCAGCTGTCATCTGACAAATGATGCTCATGTGTTTGTACTACATAAATAGTGTAATGATTGCATAGCCTTCCAATTGCATTTGCAGACCTGTATAACAGCTAAGAGTGTGCCCTATATTGTATTTTGATAAGCCCAAACGGGCTTGAGATTGAGATAGAGACCCCGTTCTCAAGGGATAGCATGATGCAGCGCACGCTCGATCGCCCCACCTCTAGGTGAGAACGCGGCGAGGTCGTTTCGGTGCGATCCAGGGAGGTCCAGGGAGGTCCAGGGCGATCCAAACAGCACCACCTCTGGGGATGGTCCAGGGGAGATTTGCAGTTTACTGCACAGAGAGTGCTAAGATAGATCACGCTACCATCTGCAGGTGTGAACCCGCGGCGTGCCAGTGGATCTCCCTGGCGCGCACCATGGGTCGCCCCACGATAGCGCGATCCTCTTTCCAATCTCATAATGAGAACAGGGTCGTGGACAGATAAGTGCTTTTTGGAAAGAAGTCCAAGCTTGAATTTGCCTGATCAAGCATTCTTTGCTTGCACAAGAATTAGCTCAAGCTTCAGAATGTGGCCAAATTGCAGACTATTCAAAAGGTAAACTTTAGTTTGCTGGGGATAGCAGCTCAAGCCAGTATCACAGGCCCAATAGTGCAATAATCTTCAATCTGTAAAGAGGCTATAAATTTTTTGGATTAAAATTTGTGGGCTATTTTTATAACTCACACTAATGATCACAGGCCTTATACAGGCCAAGTTGTTTGAAGAAAGATGGCTGGAATATCATCAGGTGTAACTTGTTAGGGAGCAGATAACGAGATACCCCTATTAAATAGCATTCATGTGGCGCTGAGGAATGCCTGTTAACCTAATGTTCTTTCAGGTTACAACACTCCGATCATAGCATTCCGATTTCAAGTTAATGTGTTCCCAGAATAGAAGTTCCATCATTTGGGATGCCTGTCAAGAAGGTTTGGTTCTTCTTTATCATTTCAATTTTCAAATGACATTCCAGATTCCATGGTCTTGCCCAGAAGTTTGCCCTGATCTTATCTTATATTTCATCTTGGAATACATAATGCATAATGAGTTGATTGAAGACATTTGTCTGACTCCCTTAAATCAACCAAAAAAATGAGTGTGATTCTTTCGAAATTCTCATTTGGTTGAAAGCATGTTGTTATTTAGACTGTAGAACCTGAAACTAGACAACAAAAAACTTTGAAAAAGGATTGCCATTATTGCATGAACAAACTTTCAGCAATAGCAAACTTTTACTATCCACAATCAATTTTTTGTAGGATGAACTTTCATTAATTTTGAACAACTGCAAAATTCACCAACAACCTTGCATGCATATGCAAATTGCTTGTTGAATAGCTCTATACATGTATAGATCTAGATGGGTTTTATTAGTGAGCAAGATGAGTAAGTAAGCTATAGTTAAGGAAAGTGGGTCAGGAGTGACAGTGAGTTATCGCTGATCCAGTCACATTCTTAAAGGTCTACAATCATCCCTGAAGAAAATTTCAGAAGCAGCAAGGATCAAAGATTATGGGAGGGAGGGGGGGGGGGGGATGATATTTCAGAGTATTTCAAAAGAGATATGAAGTCTGTCTAAAGGTCGCACTTTATATTAATGGCATGCCTATTCAATTTTTATACAGAAAATTACCTCTTTATTAATGTTAACCCGCTGAACATGATTTGATTTCAGTATATTACACATTTCCCATAGACCCTTGCCCAAGTTATCTCGGGCATAGGGCTGAACGGGTTAAAAAAAACTCTTAATCCATTGACTTGATTTCAGTATAACACACAATTTCTATAGACCCCAGCCCAAGTTATCTGTGGCTTAGTGTTTTATGGGTTAACAGATATGTAATGACAGCACTGAGCATGCATGAAAATTTTGTCTGGTCAAAATTTGAGTGTCCCAAAAAGTAATCCCTAGTGAAAGTCTTCAAATCAGGTCACTGTTTAAAGTGTACATTACTCTGCAATTCTGTCAGTTACAATTTTTTATGACAAACCGAAGTTGACTTCCTCCACTTCAAGTAGAGAATTAGGATGAGTGTTATGTACACAGACTTTGTAATCTTAGAATACCATTCAAATTAGGATTGACTAGATATACCATGAACTCATAGGGTTGTTAACAGGTGTAAACATGAACTCTGGTATGTTATGATGTCATTACATACCAGTGAATCATCTCTTACATATGTCATTATCAGCATCTGTGCAATTAAGGGCATATCCAGAATTTCGTAAAGGGGAGGGGGTGATTTTTCAACATTATGCCAAGCTAAAGTAAAACAGTTTTTAGGTGTTTGGTGGATTTTGTGTTACATAAATAAAAATTACTGAAAAGCAGAAAAAAATAGGGGGATCTTCTACCTTTTGAGGCTTTGTGCAATCCCCCCCCCCCCTGAATCACCCCCAGTAACCTGAATTAGATAACTGTATTTACTTTTTGCTGCATCGAGTGAGAAGTTGTAATACAACATGTGCATGACTTTGCATCTAATTAAGGATATGACAATGCAACATATGAATAGACATTGCTATAGCAATAAATCCTCAAGAGCTTAACAAAGTGAATGACATTCTTTTAATGATATTCATACATTAGCTGTTTGTTTTCTTCATGATGAACATAAAAGTAAAGATAATCTTTTCAAGAAAACTTAGCTTAATTGCATTCACTATTCACACAATTAAATATTGCATATCATCAGGTATATCTTTGACTGGCTAAAGACAGTATACCTTTATTTAGATAGTAATTTTATGGTAGAAATTCTGAATATAATGTCATATCTTTGAATGGATGTTTGGGTGAGATGTTTGTCTTCTTTATCATATAAATGTGTATAATTATTATCCGGTGGACCTAAAAATAACTTTTAAACTTTTAAGTGTAAGGTTTTTATTTTCTTTTAAACAACACATGCACACGTTGGTATCAATATGCATTTAAAACATCACTTTATTTGATAGACGATAAAACAGCAATGTAGATAAAATGCCTTGCTCAAGGGCATAAGTGCCACGCCGGGATCAAATCCTGGATTTTCGCGTCTCCAGTCAAGCGCCTAAAACCACTCGACTACGGTATTCTCCTTGTACTATGGATACTTTGAATAGACATTGAACTTTGCCACAGACATAAGCCTGCATTTAAATGTTATGTGTATTAGTGTTGTCATCAAAAGCAAATCTTTGTGTAAACTAAAGGGATGTGTATGTTATTCCTTTCCCAATGTATTGCTCCTCAGACATACATACGTTGACAGGTTTATACCCAAAAATGTCATCCGATCTTATCCATTTTATTCTTTGGAATTCAGTGGGAGATTTGGGATTTGAAATTGATATCATTGGTATATATCAATCAGCAGAATATCAGATTGTTAAATACTTTATAGTTTTCTTTATTTCAGTGCCCTCTCTATGTGTTCAATATTGTGAGATATTGAATGATTTGTAGTCAGTCAGGAGTGATACCAAGTGTAGGCCAAACAATTTTTCTGTGTTTGTCATAATGCCCAAGAATAATATTTGATTTTTCAGGAAGTCCAAATTTGAATGTTTGGTTGCATAAATAATGTTTGATGAGGACAGTGAAGTGTGTCTGTGACTCTAGAAGTCAAATCCAAAACCGAAACTAATAAACAGAAATTGTGAAACAGGAAACCTGCAGATATTAACAGCTTTGATTTGATGAATTTTGATTATGGTTTATTAAAAATTCAAGGTTGATTAGAGCACCTATAATTAGAAGAAAATATACTTAATATTGATTATTGTCAGGCCATATGCACTCTATCTGTGAAAACATGTATTCTTATTTGCTTGTAGTTATTTTTCCATGTACATGTAGATTCTCATGATATTTGTATAGTCCATTATTAGATAGCTGTGATTTTATTTTGCATTTCATAAAATCTTACAGATAACCTCGGTACACATTGTATTTTATTTTTAACATGTTTACACAGTAATTGTACCTATTTGCTTTCTATCTTTGAGTAGCCACAAGCCACTGAAACCTAATACGTCTCAAGTTCAAGTCCTATTCAAATGTGGTCAGCCATGATAATAAGTTGACATTGCAAATACTTCAGATTGTCCAAATTGTCAATTTCCACTGTGCTTTGAAGATAGACTACAGGAAAGGTGGATGTAGGATATTAGAGGGTTAGTCTGCAACTACAGACTCTGATTTGAACATCAGACACACACCCAGTGTAAACATAACTTTATGACTGGAACCAAAACTAAACCAACTTCACAATGGAATATCAAATATACACTGTATCGTTAAGCTAGCCATATCAGACAAACCTCATTATATATAATGAGGTTTGCCTGATATGGCTAGCTTAACACACTCATCTGGGCCAAGGAAATTACCTCTTTATATGGAAACCTTGCTATATCAGGGCTAAAAGAACCATGAAATACAAAGAAGTGGAACTGGCAAAATTACCTTTCTATAACGAGAGTTTGTTATTACAGTGTTCTTTGTAATGAGGTTCCACTGTATCATAGAAATTCACGAGTGGAATTCCACGGTTTTAAATTTGTATCAAGGGCTTGTTGGGGGTAATTGATAGCCGGAATATAGATCAGATCGTTCATGATATGTTGTGAATGGATTAATGTTGTGCCTGAAAACAAATTAAATGCTGGAATGCACTCAATACTTCTTATTTTTCAAGCCTTAGCTGGATAGTAAGCTAAATTGGGCAGAGTCTTTCCAGGACAGGGGTTTGAAAATGTATTCAATTTCCTATTGCTTAGAGGGGGGTTTTCCCTTCTCATTGCTGGTAGATTATTCCTGTAGGGGGCTTCTTTTATGTCTTGCTGATTCTTCCATTGTGTTGAATGAAATCCATCGTGAAAGTGAATGTTCTATCAATCATTTTTTTTTTAAAAGATTAGAAATAATAAAAGCCTGCTGTTCTCCCTTTTCAACATCAGTGGATTTGGGGGCTTGCAAAATATCTGCAGCAAAAATTGGTTACATAGTGCAGATACTTGACTATTATGGCCCATAGTCAATGGTTTTTGAAAGTTGTCAAGTTACAAAGGATCATACAGCCCCAAATTTTCGTTTAATCAAGGATATTTGCATCTGCCATCCTCTTGTTTTGAAGATCATGGGCAAATCGAAATAGAGACAGTTGGGACTGTACTGCAAGTTGTGAAGGATATGATTAAAGCTGCAGTGCATTCAGTAATTTAGGTATCCTTGCATGGAAAAGAAGAGGAGCTTTTGGTTCATTTTGTCATATTTTCATAGATATAGACCGATCCTGCTTTTTATTAAGGGCAACAGATAATCAGCCAAAACTGCTATGTCCCCATAGAGTTAAAGGTAAAGTCTACCCCAAAAGTTTCACTGTTTCAATAAAAGGAGTTACATTTGAACAGCATTCTAAAAAAAAAGAAATGAGCAAAATTGGTCAAAGAATAAGAAAATTACACTCATTTAGATTTTCTAGAAAATTACTCTTGGCTCTGCAAATTGGCAACACTAATGACATCATATGTGAGCAGCTCTCCATTCACTTTGTACATGAAATTTCACATTTTCTCAATTTTCTTGGAAGTTACACATTTTCTAACCCCCCATAGTCATTGTATGTTCAGAAGAATTGCTTTTTACATAACATACTTTGACTATGGGGTGAGAAAATGTGTAACTTCCAAGAAAATTGAGAAAATGTGAAATTTCATGTACAAAGTGAATGGAGAGCTGCTTGCATATGATGTCATCAGTGTTGCCAATTTGCAGTGCCGAGAGTAATTTAGTAGAAAATGTAAATGAGTGTAATTTCCTTATTCTTTGACCGATTTTGCTCATTTCTTTTTTTAGAATGCTGTTCAAATTCATCTCCATTTATTGTGAAACTTCTGGGGTGGACTTTCCCTTTAAGTGCAGTGCATTTCTGTATGCATAGATTATAAAGCGCACGCAGTAGAAAAGTCCATTCCCAACCAGAGTTACATATGCACTATGATACACACTAACTTGGGGATACCGCAGTAATGGCTCTGCCCCTAAAATCGATACTGGGATCGGTGTATATGGAATAAAAACTGGTTTTCAAATATCTCTGTACTCTACAATGTGCATTTGTCAAAATGATTTGATGAGAATAATCAAGCATCTTGTTTGGAAATTTTCTTTTCTTTGCAGACCTTGAATGCTATCCCGGACCAAGATTCTTTCTATGATATCACGGATGCCTTAGAGGAACAGGGTATGGAGCAGGTCACTCAGAAGATTACGGGCCGGTCCGGCTCTGATCTGGACCTCATGGAACAAATTCGCATCTATGAGGTAAGCAAGAAGCCAGTGGCTGGAAGATGAAACAGTGGTGATGGAGTATTTTGTTAGATTTTTGGAAAGTGATTAGAGCTTAGACTCTGTCATCTGTCTTTGTGTAACAAATAGCACTGCTACCTTCGTCATTATCAGTAGCATTATCATTATCTCCAATATCATTTACATCACCATCATCATTCATATCATTCTCATCTTTACTTCACCACCAATACCATGAGCATTATCCTCATCATTATCCTCATCATCATCATCATCACCATCATCGCCATCGCCACCACCACTACTACCACTACTACCACTACTACCACTGTTACCTCCAGCACCGCCATATGTATTCATCATCATCATCAGTGTCATCACTATCACTATCATCATTAGCATCTTCACCAGCATATTCACAATCACCATTTTAACCACCACCATTATCGTTATCATCATCATCCTCATCATCATCATCATCATCATCATCATCATCATCATCATCATCATCTACCGTGTTTACACAGTGACTCGGCTCGAGTGTTGAATCCTCAAGCAGGGTCGAACGCTGCGATGAGAGCAACTGTGATCGTGTTTATATGGAAACAAAAAAGGCAAGCTCAACACGGCCCGCGGATCACGAACGGAAGTAGAATTGTGATGACTTGCCTAGTTCACCTAATGACCTAGGTCAGTGGGTTCAACACGGTTTTCTGTTTACACACGAAAAAATTGGCGAGTCTGACTTGGCTCGTGGATCAAAACCTGCAATTCTAGCATATCAAAAAAACGGTGTTCAACACGGCTCGCGGGTCACGCTGATCCTCTTTACATGACATAAAATTGCCGTGTTGAGCACGGGTCGCGTGTCGAACCCCCGAGCCGAGTCACTGTGTAAACACGGTAATCATCATCATCATCATCATTGGATCACTTTTGTCAGCATCACTTCTTAACATCAGCTAGTTCTAGAACATATTCAGACCCTCTCATCTCCATACTAACCCTTACTGACAGAATCTCTCCTCTTCATTTCCTAGACACTCTCATCCCACCTACCCACGCCCTTTCTTTCATCACATATTTAAAAAGATATTTTTGATCTCCATTCCTACATATCATATAATTTTCACCTTTATTATTCACAGCCCTAATATGGGTAATTGGGCCACTGGGCTGTAGCTCTGCTGAAAAGTAGAATATATGAAGAAGTTTTATGACTAATGGATTCTAGATCATTGGCATTAGGATTTCTGCTCTATCCACAATGGTATTCCTTCTCTTGGGAAGTGAATGAGGATGGGTTGATTAGACGATGAAGTGTGACAAAGGTTTTCCAGGACAAGATACAAGAGATGGTGGGAAGCTTTTGTTTTGGGGCCAGCTAGGAGGATGCATCTTTATGAGTTAGAGTCTCAATACAGCATTGATTTCATTCTAGCAAGGTATCAATCAACGTTTTCCTCTCCCAACTCAGGGAGAATAGTGGGTACCTGGTAGGGGTCATTTCATGAAATGCACTTTGCCCTACATGTAAAACAGTTTCAGGAGCTCATGCCAGATTTTGATTTGCAAAGCTCTTTAGAAGGGTGTCGGGACACTGTTTCATAATGTGATATGTGCCTTATGGTTCATAAACAGTATCATCATTGTCTGCAGTGTTCATACAAATGCACATGTAGACCAAAGAAAATATTCTATGCCCATCTTCGTCTTATCTTCTGGTCATTCGTTCAGAACAAGTCGTAATAAAAATTCAAGTCTGTACACCTCAAACATGTCTGCCTTTTGTTGAACAGGTATAAAATTCCAAATTTCAGAAGAGAAATACATCTAGCTCATTTTTATTTTACTGAGAATCAGCCTTCTAAAAGTTCTCCATGATTTGCTTGTTATCAGCAAAGGTCATGAAAATAAATGTATTTTTATCTGAAGCTCTTGAGACTGTTGAGAATTTTTCCAGTAATATAATACCTTGTCATGGCCTATGCAAAGAATAATGAAAGCTTAACATGAGAGAACTTTGACTTTAAGGTTCAATCAGACAAAGATTGTTAGAAATACACTAGGTGTAAACAACTCAAATCACAGCCTATCTTTAGCTAAGTTCACACAATACTCTCATAGTTTTAAGCCACGAGTTTAAATAAACTTAAAAAATTAAAAAAACAAGGACCCACAAGCAGTAATACAAGTTCACCTGACTCTGAAATGACCGATCAAGATTTAGAACAACAGGCAAAAAGATGTGGGCAAGATGTGGGCAAGCAGGGGCATCATTCTGTTTTATTTATTTATTTTTTTTTTGGGGGGGGGACACTCTAAAGAAAAAGGTACTCAGCTTAAAACTTTGGGGGACATGAATTTTGGTGGGGCCATACACTAAAAGTCTGCTGACAAGCAAAGAAAAAGGGTTCTCAGCTTAATTTTTTTGGGGGGGAGGGGGAGTGGTGGACATGCACAACAAATTTGCTGACAAGGGGGGAAAATAGTTTCCTCAGCTTAAATTTTTTTTTTTTTTTTTTTTTTGGGGGGGACACATCCAATTGTTTCCCCCACACTTAAAAGTTTTTTTTGGAAGATAGGTGTATCCCTGTTCCCTCTCCCCCCCCCCCCCACTTTGAGTGAAGACTACCTTGGCTGGAAGCTATCACACTAAGCACAAGAATAACTTCAGAAATTTGAGTAAACATTCAGTTACTAATTCATGAGTGTATCCACTCTTTTCATAATTACAAGGTTATATCAGTGTTGTAACCAGGAGCTAAACTTGAAAGATTAGGGACCCTCGTGCAAACTTAACTTTCATGATCATGGGCAGAAATCGAGATGGAGGGTTGTGGTGATTGCAGCTAGCGATAACCTTGTCGTGATAACTGCCCAATGAATGTCAGTGAGCAGTTTATCAGCGATATGATGAACATCCTAACAGGCTTCAAGTTACCAGCATACCAGGGGTGCAAGATGGGGTGTAGTAGGGTGCAACCCTGGCTTATGACGGGCTGCTGAAATAATCCTCATATTAGCCTGAAATCATTTTAGATATAGCATTTAGTAAAGTAGTGTATGTGCCCTCAAGTGAATGGCAAAAAGAAAGAAAAAAAGAAGAAAGGTAGAAAAAAGGGAGAAGCAGAAGGAAATATGAAAAGAAGATCACTTATGATTCCTTCCCCTCTACTTTCTCCACTTAACCCATTCGTGACAGAGGTCCACATTTTGTGGTTTGGCCTAATATCTTTTTATGCAAAGCCCTAAAAATCATACCAAATACATGAGCAGAAAGAGCAAAAAATTCTACACAAACTGTGCCCATTTTGGTTGCGTCAATATTCGTTGTTTGATGCTGAAAATCTTTTAATGGAAAATAAGCATTAAAATCCTTAAATTGGCAGTGTGATAGAAAGTGTAAAATCACCGTTTTCCCCTGCAAATTGGCAACTTTTTGACTTATCATAATTTCTGTCAATTTATATTCATTTCAGATACATGAGTTTTATAAGAAAAATGTAGCAATAAACTAAAAATGTTGGTGTTGCCAATTTGAAGAATAAAAGCTGATCAAATTAGGCTTTAAATAATTCCTGTCATGAATGGGTTAATAGCCATGATGCTTTGCAATTTCTTTTAAGACCAGCGTGACCCCCCCCCCCCCCCAACTCTTACTATGCCACTGACATTAAGTTATTAGAAAACTTGACTTTTTAAAAGACCTGTGCTTTGTAGAATGATCCTTCATATAAATCTTTGTGACTCTTCCCATTTCTTCCAAACTCTCCCCAGTTCTTGCAAAGTATCTCCTTCCCAAGGGGGTATGGATGTTGATTGTAATGTTATCCTAAATGTGCACCTCCATTTAATTGGGTCTTCCCCCCATGAGAGTTGACAGGTGAAGACAAGACGACCCTCTTAACCCATAGAATCCCGCTGATCTTTCCGTCTCTGCAGTCCTGTGCAATAGGAACAAATTCTTTGTACCAGTTGGGAGAGGGTTAATGCTATCTCATTGTTTGTTTTTGTATGTCTTCCAAAATAAGCCAGAATTTTCATATATGCCTTCCTGTCAAGTCAAAATTGATATGTAGATAAAGTTCAGGAGTTTAATGACCACTGGAAGTATTTCTGATGATTGAGGTATCAAAGGAAACAAACTTACCCCCCACCCCCCTCCCCTTCCCACTCTGCCTGACTCTTTCTGATACCCCGTTTATATCTACCAAAAACATGAGGTAACCTCTGGAGTTACAATGTCATCCCTTGTCTATCATAGATATAAATGCTCCCAGCACTAAGGACAAAAGCATGAACATGGCGCAACGTGAAGTAAAAGTTATGCTAGACTTTATCTCTCTTTCCTCTCTTCTCTCTTTATTTCTTTCTTTCTCTCTCTCTCTCTCCTCTCTTTCTCTCTGTCTCTCTCTCTCTCTCTGTCATTATCTAATCAGAATTTTTGCATCTTTCTTCTTATTCATTTAATTCATTTTTTTCAGGGAGATGGGGGAAACTCCTTTCTCCCTGAGTATTGTTAAACTACCCAAACTTTTTTTTTTTATCATTGAAACCTATTGAAGTAGGTATGAAACTTCTTTCAAAGAAAAATGAAGTACAATCCAAAATTACATCACAGAAACACTTTTATCAGTATGATTTATTGTTTACTATAATACAATGAATTCAGATTCTGTGGTTATTATTTACAACCTAAATTCACCCAGTTTCTGTCCTGGGACCTTGGGTCTCCCTTGCAGGGTTTTTTCAATGCAGACACTATGTCACATTGCATCATATATGGGTGTAAATTTCACTTGTTTATTCCCCCCAAAAGCTTTCATATTTGCTTTGATAGAAGATAGCGAATGACAATTTGCCTACATAGATACTGAAATACTGCATGGCTATGGGGGACACAAAGTGATCAGACTTTTATGTACTCTACTAAGAGGTCAATTAACATGCAATTATGGGTGTTTCATTCTGGTCATCACAATTAAAAACAGTTTGAACCATGATGTTAACTTTATATTGCCAAAGACCTATAGCAGACACACTTGCATTCATCTTGCTAAAGAATGCAAATTGTTGTTATTCATTTCCTTTCATCTTTTAAGTAGGGCAGAACAAATAAATATGATGTAAAGAGGAAATGGCAATATATCAACTTACAAAAGTTTATTTGATTCATTGCCCATGAGTCTGTTTGCTCTCTGAAATACAATTCAGGATATTTTATGCTATTTTTACTCTGACCTTTCCTCTGGGCTGCCTTGCAAGGTAAGGCTGTTTGGGGAATTGGTTCTTGAATTACATCTTGCCGTGTTTTGTATGATTTATAGTTGTTTCAGAGAGTTAAAGGCCATCATTTTGAGGGCTTTCATAACCAGATATGGACTGATTCAAACTTTTCGTAATATGTTTTAGAAAATTTTAAAACTTGTATTGAATAGGGCTTTTTATGG
>CM057158.1:30068306-30112361 GCA_029962745.1 Echinometra lucunter
CTAATTATTAAATTGTACATATATGTCTAGCCCATGGGGTGGTCTGGAGATATAACTTAATATACAATTCATCAAAATGTTAATCCATTCTATTACATTACACGTAACAGCCCATTCTACTATCTCCTTGGCATCATTTTTATCCGGTCTATAACTTTCTATATAAAACAAGATCGATAGATTCCATTCAAATCTATCATGCTTTAAGCAGTAGTCAAACTTGACCCATAAAATTCTTGAGAATGCATGACTTAAAGACCTCAATTTATATTGCGCTGACTAGTGGAATTTAATCAGTGATAATTTAAATGACCACCTTTCGATTTTGTAGTATCAAACTTCTTCCCAGGATGAAAATCCAATTGAATCCCCATTGGAGATCCCCATTGAATACCAATTTCATAATCTTTCTATACAGTCCATTAAAAGTATGGACACCTTGTATGAAACAAGGGTCCTGATTATTATGAAGTTGTCATATAGATTGAATTCAGAATAAATAATCTGAATATAATAATAATAATATATATGATTTGTATGGCGCCAAATCCATAAGAATATCAAATGCTCTAGGCGCACTAGTGCAGAGTAGAGGTGAAAAAGAAGGAAAAGTATTTAGATTAAAAGTGCTGAAGACAAATAGAAGGGATAAATATCAATTGTAGGCCAAATTAAACATATAGGTTTTAAGATTAGATTTAAACATTTCAACAGAGCTACTATCTTTAATGGTTCGAGGAAGAGAATTCCATGCGGATGGCCCAGCATGGGCAAATGTACGTTCCCCCCACTTTGTTTTGATTTTAGGGATAACCATCAAACCTGGGGGGCGTTTCATGAAACAATTAGTCGGTGGTTTTCACCGACTAATTTGCTTTCAGCCAATCAGATACGAGTATTTTCAGTAGCTTATAACATTTGTCGGTGATTTTCACCGACAAAACTCTTGATGAAACGCTCCCCAGAGTCTTGAGAACGAAGAGATCTAGAAGGGGCATATTGGTGTATCAAGGAGATGTTATAGAGAGGAGCGGATCCACGTGTACAGTGAAAGAGTAATAAAAGAATCTTAAAAATAACGCGTGGTTCAACAGGTAGCCAGTGTAGCGATTTCAGAACGGGTGTGATGTGGCTGTGCTTATTGGTGAGGGTCACTATACGTGCAGCAGCATTCTGTAATTTTTGAAGTTTTGCAAGAGCATTTTGAGGTAAACCAAACATTAGGGCATTTCCGAAATCTAGTCGAGATGATATTAGAGCATGGGTGATTTTTTCTGTGGCATTGCGGGTGAGGTATTTACGGATGAAGCCTAGGTTGCGTAACTGATAGCGAACTGATTGAGAGATACGTTGAATCTGTGTGGACATTGTCATTTGGGAATCAAGAAAAATACCTAGATTACGGCAGGCAGTAGATGAGGACACTACATGCCCGGCGAGCGTGACTGAATTGATCGAGATCTTTTCTAATTGAGGTTTGGATCCATACATGATAAATTCACATTTTGCAAGGTTTAATTTAAGTGAATGTGAGTTCAGCCAGATATGGACATCGTCAACGCATCGCTCAAGATTGTGGATAGCGCTAGCTGCATCGCTCTGATTGGGTTTGAATGACGTATATATTTGAATATCGTCAGCATAGATATGATAAGAGAGTGAGTGCTGAAGGAAAATATTCCTAAGACCTGTTAGATATAACATGAACAATCTGAATTAGCGAACATACATGTATGTTATATATAACTGAATTCATTTGAAGGTTTTGTTTGTATGCCAAGAATTCTCTGTTATTGAGCCTCCTAAATACTACCATTCCAGGGAGTAGATAATTATGGGAAAGGTTGCATAACCTCTTACTGAGGATTAAAAGTGATAATATCCTATAATTCCTCTAACGGATATCCTGTGCCTGTAAAGAAATCTTCTTAATTACAGCACTTAATTCAGACTGTTTGAAGTTAATTGACATATATTAATTTCATCCTGTAATTTAGGGGTCTCCTTTTATTGAATATGATTCAGAACAAATTAATTGTTTCAAATTAATTAATTACTAGTAATTCAACTAAATCTTACCACTATACAAACAATTTTTGTACAGGAACATGGAGGCCCCATCTGCTAAACAGGTTCTTGGTTCATCCTATTAATTCAAAGTTACTATCTCTTTTTATTTTTGAAAATATGGGGAATTAACACAACATTGGCAAAGTGCCATTGGAGTAATGGCATTTGGTCCAAAAGACTGTCATTTGATCTATTCTTTTTTTTTTTTTGTCCATCAACAATTTATCCGATCACTATTTGGTCCAGTCATCAGTTTGTCCAATGACCAAAAAGTCTGTAACCAAGGCAGTTAATTGACAGAATTTACACTTCTCATTAATCCATTCATTGCTGTCTTACCAGTGAGTATATTGCTGTTGAACATATTGTGGGAAAGGTTGCATAATCTTTGTTTGAGGATTTAAGGTAAATGGTGATAATATCCTGAGAATCCTTTAGTGGATTTCCTGTGATGTGAGAAATCTTGTCTAATTACAGCAATTAAATAGATTACAAAGGGAAATCGCCCAGATTACAGGGTTATTCTTGTAATAAAGAGTATCTACATGTTAACAGTCTTTTCCCACGTTAAGAATTTCAAATCATCATCCAACTGAGTTACACTACATTATGATGTGAAGTTGGGAGTGAGTGGTTAAAAGGGTAGAAACCAAAACTTAAAGGATTTAATATTACTGGGTTTTGTTTTTACCTTTAAAAAAACAGGAGAGGGAGTATTTTTTCATTTTTCTTTTCCTCTCTACCAGTTTTCCATCCCATTGTAAATCAGTGGTCAATACCACAGTTCTTAACCACCTTGATAAATTTCAGTCACTTAGTAACTCCTTGGTATTATAGGATATCCATATTGCATAAAACATATTGAGTATTTTTGTAATGTGTCTTTTAAAACAATCATAACTGTACATTTCTTTCATTTTGCCTTTGAATTTCTAATAGGCTGTAATCTACCATTACAAGCTTTCAAAATATGAGTAAAGTCATGAAAGGAAGCTTTGACACATTAAGGTGTTGATTGCATTGAACATACTATGTTGCATGTAAAACAAGGGAAACTCCTGGGAGAATTGGGCTGTAAACAAGTCTTTCTGGAAGAATTTTCCAGAGAGACTCATGTCAAAGCCATTTACAAAGACACATTCATCGGCTCTTCCTGTGCACAAATCACAACGGATATAGTCTGTCTGTGTTTGGAGAGCTTGACATTCGTTTGAGACTTATGTTCTTCTGGAAGTCTCTGCTCAACACTTAATTTGTATCTAGACACCTGCCATGTCTCTTGTGAAATAGGTGTTACTCTTTTTCTCCTCTTCCTCTCTTTCTCTACCTCTGTTTTTACCCTCCCTCTCTCCCTCTCTCTCTTACCCCTCTTTTGATATTTATCTCTGTCATTTCTTTTCTGTCACCTCAATTTTTCTCTTCTGTATTCTCCTTTGTTCAGTATATATTCTTGTTTCTCTTTGTCTGCCTTCAGTTTCTGGGTATCTCTGGGGGTTTTTTCTTTGTCTTGTTCTCTCTCTCTCTCTTTCTCTCTCACAGTTTCTTTATTTCCTTTTGTGTGTGTCTCTCTCTCTTTTGTCTCCAAACCTATTTCTTTCTTTCTTTCTCTCTTTCTCTTTTTCTTTCTGTCTTACTTTTCCTATCTTTTTCATTTCAATTCCTGCTATATCTCCTCCTTCATTCTATCTTCTTCATCCCCTCTCTCTCTCTCTTTCTCTTCCCTTTTTTCTGTTTCATTTGACTTATCTTTATCTTTTTCTTTATCTTGCTATCCCTTTTCTCTGTATCGTTATCTTGCTAATATGTTTTTCACATTTTCCATACCCTTGCTATGCTTACCTTTGTCTGTAAAGTCAGTATTTGTGTCTTCTACCTGTAATCCTATTTGTTTTATTTTCAAATCTCCCCATTTTTCTTTCTGGAAAATCAATTTAAGAATGAGAGTCTCAGAGTCAGGAAGTCTGGTTTATACCATTATTCCTTATTTACCATCTCTTGTCTAGAATTTCTTATTCCTAAGAAAAATGTCAAAATGTCTGATTCGTGAATTGACACAAGTTTATCTTATTTACGAAGGATAGACAAATATATTTGACTTCTGTAAGAGTATGTCTTAGGCATTTGTCATTGAAAATTTGTCTGTGTCTGATAGTGTAAGGATCATTTTGAGACAAGTGCAAGATATGTTCTTTTATGTTTGTATTATGTTTTCTGTCAGGTGATCAAAAGGAGTATCATTTCATGAAATGCTTTCTAAGTGATACATCTATGTGAAGTGTGGTTATCAAAGTTTTATGCATTTCACCTCGAAAAGTTTGTAAAATGAAGTAGGAGAGAGGTACATTTTGAAATTATGTTTTAATGTAACATTTTATCATATTTTTACTGATATATTGAAAATAAAGAGAGATAAACTTGCATTAAAGGGACAGTGATATGAACATTCCTCCATTTTTAGGTGAAAAGAATTCAGCGCCTAAAAAGAGACACAAACTATCCATCCGAGCAGTTGTGAAAGAAGAGAGTACAGCAGATATCCTCAGTGCCTCTCCCCAAACTCCACAGACAGGTACAACTACTGCCCCCTCCCCACCCCTGCAAGTGCCCCATCCCCCTATGAAATGTGGACCCAATTTTGATTTGTCAGAAACCTTGTTTGCCATGACTGCCATTTTTGCCCTGTAACTTGTTTTGACTCCATCATACAAATGTACAATGGAATTCTGTAAATCTACATCATGTGTCACTAGTCATAGTTGATTTCACCAATGACATTGTAATTGACATCCTTGTGTATTTCACATTTGTTATTTTCACGTGGTACATTCTTTCTGAAACATACAGTGAAATCTACACAAATGCATGCAATTGTTTCCACTTTGGAATTTACATGAGGACCTTCACCTCTTGCTAATTAGTCAACTGACATGAAAATGTGACTGCAACTCGTCTTATTTTCATTGATAGCAGGTCTTCTGTTCATAATATTTTGATTATCTGTCTGTGTCTTTGTTACTAACCATGCACACATGTCATTCTACAGACCTTCTCTTGCTAATTAGTCAACTGACATGAAAATGTGACTGCAACTCATCTTATTTTCATTGATAGCAGGTCTTCTGTTCATAATATTTTGATTATCTGTTACAGGAACAATTTTTAACATTTTGTTTGATTCCCTCCTTGTCAGAACTAGATGTTTGATATCACAATCACTAATCATTCAAGTTTTCGCTTTGTTTCTAGATGAGCATGCTATATTGAAGGCAGATGCATCCAAGTCCAGGATATGTGAATGATTGTATTTTTGTGTGATTAACTGTCTAGTTAATTATCTAACTATGATAACTGCTGCACATTTTTTGTACATGAATAATTTTATATCTGCTTTATCAGCTTATTTGTCCTTAAACAATAACAATTAATGATTTAGGAAATTCTTTTCATGTAGAAACTCTGTATGGACTATGTCATAGAGGATGCCTTTTTCCATTGAAGTTCTTGTGACCTGTTCACAGCAAACTTTTGTTCTAGAAGCACCAATTCAGTCGTAGGGAACAATAATGCTATGTTTTGTCATATGTGTTTTCAGCATGACGATTGCTTAGTTTGTTCGGTCTGTTGCTTTTTATTGACAGCTTTGTCCTGGACTTTTCATCATTTTGTTTTGTTCCTTGACAATCAGCATGATTTGCTGTGTTACTAGCGGTAGATTTGTTGAGACTTCATGTCTATCTCATCATTCCATTTTCCCTTCATTATCACTGTTGTGTGTCACATTGTTAGACAAGTTCATGACATTCTTGAGGATTCTTTCAGAATTGCTGCTCTAGATTTTCTCTTGCTATGAGCATTGTTGATTGAAATCATTATGTTGAAAATCAACATGAGATGCCTGTAATACTGGATTAAATCAAATGATTCATGTCCGATGAATAAATCACTTGCCTTTAATGGTCGTAAGAAAATAATAGTGACTGTTCCAGTTTGTTTGGCAGTAATAACTCTGGTCACAGGATCAAGACATTTATGAGACAAGATACCAGTAGGAGAATATCATCCATTTAGAGCCAGAAGGGTGTTGAGTCTGTATAGAATTATATGAGTTAATGCCCTTCTGGCTCTGAACAGAGGATATATCCTCTAAGTTGAATATGAAGTTTGAATATGAAGACTAGTATGTTGAGTTATTTATCTCTATTTTGTATCCTTGTAACCTCAATCGTTAAAATCCAAAGATCCTCTTAGAAACGAGAAGAACCAAACATCAGATTCTTCTAATCAAGTCAACCAACCTTCATCTCGCAGTAAGTAAGGCGTGCTGTGTGATTGTTGTCTCGGTACTCAATATTTTCTCATCCTAATTCAGTAATGTGTTATTCAGTTTTTTCAGATATGTAGGAATAAATATGAAATATGAATTAAGAATAAATTGATGCAAAAGTTCATGAATGTAAAGTTTATGTTTATTCTCAGTAGCATGCTGGTTTAATTTGTACTCTCATGGGTAAAAACCCTGTTTTCCACAATAAAATATTGAGTAAAACAAGGTTAGTTATTACATCATTAATAACTAATTAGTTGAGTAAAATATTGATAAATGCTTGTTTGTTCAACATATGTATTAAACCAGTGAACCAACTGAATACTAGAAAAATTAATTTTCCTTACTAAGGAAGATATGGCTACAAGTGCATTCTTGAATCTCAAGTTTTGGCTCATTCTAGTGAAAAAGCCCATCCCTCTTTCGTCATAATTTTTAAGAACTGAGGAATACGGGCACTTGCACCGAAAAGTCAATTGGAAAAAATGTCTTTACGAATTGTCAAATTGTATTTGAATGGCAGTGCCTCCTTATTCTGTATTAATGTACATGGTAATATACACCATTTAAAAATTAGACTTTACAAACTTCCTTTTAATGTATGATGTCGATACATGAAATTGTGGTAGGAAAGCAAATTTCCATTATTTAAGAGCACTTAAATCTTTAACTGCATTTTTCTCCCATTCACGTTTTTGTGCACCATGCATGGATTCACCGTTTCATAAAATATCAATTTATCACCCACTGCTTTAGGGAGAGGATGATAGAATATTTTCCATTCAGTTACCGACTCTTGGAATTTTTCCTAAGCAATTTATGAATAGATAAATCTTATTTATATGTGTCATCTAGCTTCTGCAGGACTTTGCAGAAAGCATACAACAATTGTATTCATGATGTTTAACCCATAGAAGTACAGAGCTTTTTAGAGGTCTAAATTAATCATCTTCAATCCTCAAATTGGCAACAAATATTATTTTTTCCACTCTTATATAATTTGAAAAAAATAAATATGGATATAACATGAACCAAAATGAATTATGATTGCAAAAGTTAAGCTGAAACTCACAATTTGAACATGGAAATAGTGATTATATATTATTCACTGCATTGCCAATTTAAAGAGATTAATGATTAAATACATTTAAACTGCTCTAATTCGAAAACACAACAACATACTGCATTGTGAAAGAACTCAAAACTTTCAGTGAATTTTTCTCTTTCTGCTCATGTATAGTATGTAATGCCCAGCATTCTGGATCAGCAGATACTGCAAAAGCGTCTCCTAAAGGAGACACTGTACCTCTATGGGTTAATTTGCATAATAATGGAATGGACAAATGCACAGAAGAAATAAGCATGGAGGCATTGGCATTGTGCATTAGTATAGTTTTAACTCTCAATGGAGTTGCATTTATGAACATGTTTTAAGAGGAGAAATATGCAAGTAAACTGAATGCATGTTTTATAATTCAATTTCTATTCTGTTTGGAGCAATAAATTTACATAATTAGGTATGTATGTCACAGATGTAGATACATTGTATCACTACTGCAAGTGATAACTTATGTGCAGTTAATATGGGAAGTTATCTTTATTTTTTATATACTAGATAATTCCATTTTTAACTAAAAATTGTCGCCCAGGTGACAACAATGCTAGTGATGCTTGCGAGTTTGAAACGCACGGACCAATGTCGCCTTCTGTCGCCTTGGCAACAAGTCCAACAGATGGCCCTGCCTCCAAACCACCTTGGTCACCTGATGACCAGCATATTACCCAGAATGCAGTAGAGCACGTAGAGAGCATGGATGATGTGGAGAATCAGGAAAAGGAAAACAAACACCCGAATTGTCATCCTGATAGTTGTCGTGGCAACAAGGAAGCTGATGATTATAATGATGCCCACAAAGAGGACAGTTGTAATGATGTTGATGCTGATCATGAAAGTGATTCTGCAGAGAAAGTTTCTAGTGATGAAGTTAAAGATATACATCCTCCTCATGGAGATGAGGATGAGGATGATGACAAGGCCGATCATGGAGAAAATGATACTAAAGACCAAAAAGGAGATGATGATGATGATGATGATGATGATGATGATAAGGAGGAGGAGAAGAAAAATGAAGATGGAGATTGTGTTGAAGAAGACAAAGACACACTGGAAGATGGTGGTTGCCATGACAACCAAGAGGATGACAATTCTGGTGGAGGTATTGAATGTGTGTTCATGTCGTGCAGGATTTGGGAAGAAAATATCAAAAGCTTGTCAATTTTTTTTATAAAAATAAATTAACAACTTTAACTGATTATGTTATTATTTTTTGTGGAAATACTTTCAGAGCAATCATCAAATAAAATACTGAAATTATGTTTTGTATTTAACAGATTGACCATTATGAAATGATTCATGATATACTAGGAGAGGCATGATTTTATTATTTCTTTTAATTGATATGTTTTTTGTGGGGGGGGGGGGGGGTTGTTTTTTGTTTGCTGAAAGTGGTCAAAAAAACTAATTTCTTTTGTGAGGTGAAAATAATTAGTCTTAATATAATGCTGTTCCTCCATCCTGAACTCCTGCTACCTTGCATGATGTGTGTTATTTTAGACAATGATACTCCTCACCTTCAATATTAGAGTAGTATAAAGGCATTATGAGAGTGAAAAAGTATTTGGTGAGACAAATAACATGACTCAAGAAGTTTGATAGGTGTAGGTGCATGTTTCCTAATAGAATTAGGATGACTTCATATTTCTCGCAAGGAGAATCATATGGTAAAAACAGTGTGACAAATTTGTGAAGTAATAAAGAAAAGAATTTCCCTAAGTCATGGTATGAAATATATTGGGTATGAATGATTATACTTTTAAATATTAAAGGCATGAGATAAAACTAGTCAGATTCTAATGGGGGTGACTAACCATCATATGTGTTGATAATATCATTGAAGTAAAGCTTGCAATCAAGGCTCATTCTGATACCCAGCGGCCAACCCCAACTTTTGCCGAAAGTTCTGCAGACAAACTCCTGACTTTTTTTGGCAAGATTTATAAGAATGTAATTGGTCCTCACCGTTTTTGTTTTTTGTTTTGCCTCCTGGCACTAAAAAGATGAGGACCAATTAAATTCTTATAAATCTAACACAAACTATGGCACCAGGAGGCAAAAAAGATAATTTTTGCCTCATCAGTTTCTCTTTGCAGTCTCATATACCATTCATTCACACACACAAAGAAAAAGGTTGGTTACCACAGGGGTAATACATGGATAAGCCTTTATTGTTTGTAAACTGTTGTGCATACTGTGATCTGAAAAGTCACATTCTATATATATGTCTTGGTAGAAGTATGTAGCGACGAGTGATTTTCATTATCATAATGATTATTAAATACTTGAAGAAGTGTGATTATCCACACATGAATGTGAAGTATGTAAGTGTATTGTGGCTTGCAGTGTTCAAATCACTATACATGGAGAATGGAACTGAAGCATGTTTTTGCTGTGATTCCCTCATGCCACTTCCTTTCCTCATTCACCTTCCATTCCATGCTTGTTCCTCAAGATCGCCTCAGACCAGTAGTGACAGTAGAAGGAGGACAGGAGAACGGGGAGGAGGAACGCTCCGACACCTGGCCCTCTCCCGCTAGGAGGAGGAAACAGTATGAGAGGAAGGAGAAGAAGAAGAAGAAAGAGGAGGATGATGGGGATGATATCATGGCTTTGCTTCGAGGAGGGTCATCGTCAGAGGTGAAGGTTGAGGAAACAAACTCCAGGAGAAAGGGGGATGAAAGTGGGGACAGTCAGAAACAATCGGTTGTGCTAAGAAGGACTCCTAAAGCAACAAAATCTCAAGAGACACAGGAAAATCATGTTGATCTGAAAGCATCCGGTAAGCAGAGAGAAATGGGTGATGATGGAAAGAAGAACACTGAGGAGAAAATGGCAGGGCAGGCACCTGAAGAGAATGAGAGTGTAACTATCAAGAGACCAACTAAGAAACAGACTGCAGATGCTGCAAAGAAGGATGAGATGAAGGAGAAAAAGAATGAGACCAAAGTGGAGGAAGGAGATGGTTCGAAAAAGGGATCATCTAAGAAGCCGGTGGAGAGACGGAGAAGCATAAAAGCCTTGGTGAGCATCACTAAAGAGGAAGAGGAGATTGTGGAAGAAAGAAACAACATCAAAGCAGATGAGACAACCAAAAAGCCTTCTGAAGAACCTAAGAAGGAGGAGAAGCAGAAGGACACAAGAGACCAAAAAGAGGATAAGCCAGATGCTAATGGTGAGGTTGAGAATAAAAATGAATTGAGCAAGGAAGGGAATAAGAAGAAAGAACTTGAGAATGATAAGATTCTGATTGGAAGCCCTAGGGCTGGAAGAAGGGGAAAACAAAGGAATGGTACAAAGAATAAAATTTTTGCCAATGAGAAGGAAGATGACTTGATGACTCTCTTGAGTGGAGGTGTTTCATTACCTAGGAACTTCAAGACTAGAGACCACAAAGATCACAAGCATCAGTGCCACGGGGAACACAAGAAAAATGGAAGGATTGAACGAAAGAATGGAAAGGGAGGAGACAAGAAAGGAAAGGATGAACCAGATTTTGGTACCTGGCCCAGGAAGAAGAAAAAGAATCTTGAAGAAAAGAAGATTCAGAAGGAAGAAGACATCATGGCCTTCTTGAAAGGTGGCCTGGATGCAACAGCAAATGAAGAAGAGGAGGAGGAAGAAGAAGAGTATGACGAGGAAGAAGCAGAGGGGCATATCTGTGAATTCTGTGGGCAGAACCTTGATGAAATGGATGACATGGATGACAAAGCTGAAGAAGAAAAGAATGTGGAAGAAGAAGAGGAGGAGGAGGAAGAAGAAGAGGAAGAGGATGAGAACAAGGATGAATACTCTACCAAATGCGAAGAGACCCTGGAAGAAGTGGACAAGGAACCGGAACTGTTCCGACGTCACACCACCAAAGACACCAACATGGATGATCTTCTCTTGATTCTTAAGAGCGGTAGCCAGAGTGGACCACCACAGGAAGACGAAGAGGAGGAGGAGGAGGTGGAAGAGGAAGGCCTGACTTCATCCTCGGAAGAGGAGGTCACTGTCAAGGAACAACCAAGGAGTGAGTTTTTGCTTTAACCTGTTGACTACTGAGTCCTCTTATTTCTCTTAGCTTAACCCATTGGCAACTGGAACCGGGTAACCCCTGTATTAAGCCTATGGAGAAATTAGGATTCAGTAGTCAATGGCTTAAACCTGGAACCATCTAGTGCCTGTAACCAGTGGTTGAAAGCAAATGGGGACAGTTCTTTATACAGTGCTGCAAGCTTAATTTAAAGTATTTTGGAGGATATAGAAAGCCCAACTAAAATTTTGTAAAAGTATCAATTTTTTTTAAAAATCATAGTCCACTCCCTCACCCTCTTCCATTTTATCCAAAAACATAACCATATTTATCCAAGTCATACAATATGTGAATGACATCTGTATGGTATGTGTTCATCCATGCCGTATATATGGAATAACATGAGTTAAGATGATTTTCATTTATCCAAGTAAAATGAAATTCATGAGTATGATTATCATTTAACAGAGATTTCATTCTAGCATGGTCATATTTATCCAAGACATGACATCAACGTAGTCATTAGTTATCAAATATGTCATTTAGGCATGGCTGTGTAGGGAAAAAATGGGTTTTGATCTCCAGTATACATTAATTACAGTCATACATTTTGCCTTGTATTCATCTAAGAAATACCATGCATTTAGTGAAGTATGTATGTTTGAGTGTGAATGAGTTGACGGTTCTACAAAATTTGTGAAAAGATAGCCCTATCATCATGTTAATGAGACTTATTTGATTTTTTTTTCTTAACTTCAAGGTTTATGGGGCATGTCCAGCGAGAATTTGGATTGTAAGTTGTTGTTTCTTTCATCAAATAATTAATTATTATTATTTCAAAGTGAACTGTATATGTAGTTAATTTTAAGTGTGAAAGAGGAATTTTGCCCTAAATGGTAATTCTATTGAAATTGCACATCCACTGTCTTGTCAGTGTATCTGTGGACTCTTCAATGATAATGATTATATTATCAGATTAATTGTACTTATGTGATATCAAACTGATCGTGCTTAATATTCCTTTGTTTTAAGATCAAGTGTAGTAAAGGTTGGAATGAACAGACTTCGTTTCATTGCAATGACTTACTTAGATAGCTGTTTGGATTACTGCCCATGTAATCCATTAGAATAGTGTTTCTTTCATTCTTTCATTTTCTGGCATTTTTCAGTATTCTCTCTTGTTTCTTTCTGTCAGAGAAGATAGTTAGCTGTTTGGATTACTGCCTATAGACTGATCTGAAAATTGATATGTGGGCAGCGCCATTACTGCAGTGTCTCCAAGTTAATGCGTATCATAGTGCATATGTAACTGTATGGTTGGGAATGGATTTCTCTACTACCGCGCGCTACCAAAGATCATAAAGGCACGCTGCGCACTACATACAGCTGCAGGACACCACAGAAATGCACTGCATTAACTCTATAGGGACACCACAGTTTTGGCTAATCATTTGCTGCCCTCAACGATAAGCCGGATTGGTCTATACAATCCAGTAGAACATTTTTCCTTTCATGCTTTTGTTTTCTGGCATTTTTTAGTATTCTATCTTGGTTTTTCTTTCTGTCAGAGAATACTATGCTCATATTTTCTTTCTTTCCTTTCTGTCTGTCTGTAGCTGCCTCATCTTCTATTCTCTATGGTGATACAAATGCTGATAGTAAGTTCTGTGTGTGTTGTCCTTCTAAGTGTTTATACAATGAGACTGAATCCCATAATGAAATCAAAGAAAAAAAAACTACCTTGTTTTTCAGAGAAATATCTCTTTGAATCATCTGCAAGAAGAGAAAATACATATTTATACTTTCGATTTGAGTATATACATGTACATTAATACGTGTCATAAAAGACATATTACTGCAATGTGGATCTTACTGCTAATGTGCACTTGTTAGAAATAATTGTTTTTGTCCATTTACAAGAACTATATTATCTTTCTCACCTAATCTCTTGTTTGGCACAAGAATGGCAATATTTGTCCATGTAAACAGTTTGTATTGCATAGCATCACAAGTATGAAATTATGATTATTGAATTACAAAGAATTGTGATTGTTCCTTCCCTCTAACAGCAAAACTGTTGAATATCATGTATTGAGCAATCACACACAATGCAATCAGACTGACTAAATGTTATATATTCAAATGACACATTGTGTGCACCATCTCCTTATAAATGCTAGCCTCAGATATGGAAGATTTAATACTTCTTTGAAGGAAGTTGCAAGCATCCCTTTCCTTCACAAATCAGTGCTATGAAGCAGTCACATGAGTACACACCAGCTTGAACAAATGTTATGTAATCAGTGGACACATTGTGTGCACCATCTCCTATATATTGTAAGTCACAAACCTCATCACTGTACACCCCTGAAACCCTTTCTAGAATGGGCTCGCCTGGCCAACCCTGAGCCTATCCTGCGGAGGACACATTGGGGTTTGCTGCCCTCTAACTGTGAGTCAAGGAAACGGTTTCCGTAGTGTGGTTTTGCCTGATATGTATTTCTTTTGCTGTTTTCATGGAATTTGCGACCGGAAATTTCCATCTCAAGTTTTGTGTTCCTAGTGTTTCTAGGTTATGTGAATCTAGATTTGATTTAGATTCATGTTTTGATTGTTTGTGAAGTGGTTCGAATAGATTAGCGTCATCACTAGACGACATACACTTTGCCTGCAATTACTATTGTAGTGTTTATCCAAGTGTGAAAATTGCATGGGTTTATTTAAAATAGAAGTCTTGATTAGTCTCTTGTTCATTTAGATTAAGTCACTGTTGATTTAGATAATTTCATGGAATAGTTATCATGTTGTGATGCAGAATGATTGATTTCACTTTTCAGTTTGACATTTCCAGGGGGTTATCATTTCCATTGTCAGTTATGGACATCAGTGACTATTTGTTTGCTGTCATTGGTTGATGATTGCTGTGTTTAGTTCATTGATTGTTGTAGCATGGTTTTTATTTTAGCTTCTACCCTGTTGAGAGGAACAGTGGATCACATACATTCAACCTGACTAAATTATTAGCTTTGCTTTTACTTGTTTTTTTTAAATTGATATTTCATGTTCATTTGTTTAGAATTTTGATTGATTTCTTGACTACTGTAATTGATGTGTGTGATAGTTAAGCATGCATAATCAACTGTTAAATAAAAATTATTAAAGTGAATTCAAAAGCCATGTCCAAAAGGTATTTATATGGGTCTCCTCGAGAGAAATTGATTTTCTTCAAGTACTTGCTCCATCACTGGCAGATGAAGGGTATATATTGCAATCTTAATTGAATTGACAAATGTGACTTTACAGAGAGAACATGAAGGAGACTTAGTTAGAGTTCTACCCAGATTGATGTTTATCTGCAATTGAGGACAAGAATTGTGTCAATACTTTTGATTTTTGGAATGTAGACTGAACATTATATGCTGCCTAGTTGTTTGAAACTTTTATACATATAGCGATATGCTGATAAGCTTAAGAGATGGAGTCTATACTGTTTGGCCTATTCTTTAGATTGATACAAGTTCTTTCAAGAATTTCATTCTTTATCTTTATTTCAACATCCTTCTCTCGTTTCTTTTTCCTCTTTTGAAACAACTCCATGACATTCCTATCCCATCCCTCCTTGTGTTGTAACTTTTTAAAATGTTTTCAATATCCAATTTGATTGTTATTTCCATCCTTCCCTCTGCAACAATTGTATATTATCGTCTTCCTGCATATGCCCTGCCTATGGTGTCATATCCTATTGTGCCGCACCCCACCCCCCCCCCCCCCCCTTGATGTGTATATTTACCCTTTCACCCCTTCCTCCCCCAATAGGGGTACCTTACTGCCCAGCTGAGCTTGCCAGCTCCCCCTATGCCACTCTCCCCAGGCAGAAGCACCCTGTTACCACCAGGAGTTCCTCAGTGACCTCCAAGCCCCCTACAGGGGTAACCTCCACGCCCTCATCATCTACCTCTTACACCTCTTCCACTGCCCCTCGGTCCACCTCCTCAAGGGAGAGGGGTACGGAGAAGAGTTATACCGACTGGATGACAGAAAGCTCTTCCAGAGACCGAGATACGGATAAGAGCTATAGGAGAACAGATAGTTCCTCCAGAGATCGTGGTACGGAGAAGAGTTATACCAGTAGGAGGGATAGCTCTTCCCGAGATAAGGATAAGGAGGAGAGTTATACCAGTAGAAGAACAGACAGGGGTTCTGATAGGGACAAATATAGCTCCAGCTCAACCAGTGGTACGATTGTGTGCTGTGTGTTTGTAGTTTTCTAGATGAAAAAGGAAAATGCAGAATTATTTGTTTTTTATTTTTATAGGATGAAAGGAAGATGCATTTGAAACTGTACATTGGTAGTAAATGCTATACAAGTGGAAAGATTAAGAAGTCCACGCCATGTTTGTAATGTCTTTTGCATAATGAAAATTCTTAATTTTCTTGTTTTAATTCAGTCTGTAGACCTAGTTAATAGACATGTTTGCTGTTTTTTATCCGAGTCATTTTTCCCCCTATACACGGAATGTATGTGTACGATTACAATACATGTTTCATGTTTCATATTCAAGCAGCATCATTTAGGCACTTGTGGGGTTTTGTGTTTTTTTTCTCTTGTGAAAATTAGAGAAAAATCTCGTGGTGTCAAACCTTTTTTTCATAATATGTTTCTTTTTCATATCATTTGAGTAAAATTATCACCTTGTAAATTGAATAGCCAATGTCACTTAATTACAAATTTTCCCCATCTTGTAGACTCTCGATCAAACCGTGAATACCGTCGTTCATCGTCATCTTATGAACCATCATCAAGAGCTAGGACCAGTGTATCTTCCAGACCTGGTGGGCACCTGTTATCTTTTCTTTATTTTCTTTCTAATTACAGAATCTAACTTGTATTAATAACTCAAAGTAAGCATTTCATCAAATTATTGCATATGTTTAAATGCTTTTGATACACTTGCATTTTACACAAGTCACTGAAAACTGGTTATGTTGTATCACAAAAGAGCAGATTTTTTTTTATTCAACTGAAATAATCATGTCTGTTTATTATTATAGTTGTAAAAGGCATTTGGTGCAAAGATAAATATTTAATGGCATTGTATTAAAGGCATATAAAGACAACATAAAAGTATATAATGTAGTGCACCAAAATTCAGACTTTTTTTATCTTATATTTAATCACACCAGTGGAACCATAAATGTTACTGGAAGAGTATATTTCTGTCTTGTTCTTACAAATCACATTGCATGCAAGCTCAGTAGTAGCACTGTAGAATTAGAAGCATACTAACCAAGTTTAAAGTAGAATAGGTTCATTACATTAGTAGAAACACATCGTTATTCCAAGAGAGGAATACACTTTGTCAGCATGACATTTGGGCCTTTTTCTTCTCACAAGAAATTGTTGAGAATGTAGGAAATAATGTATTGTGGAAAACTTTTGAGATACTTCTGTTTTTATTTATGAATTATGAATGATATGATATCAGTCAAGAATTTAAAAGGAGAAATAAAGTATGACTTTCAAAAAGAAAAAAGATGAATCTTTATTGATAACAATAAAGTACTGTGGTTTATAAATAGTTCAGTAGTACACAGTCAAAGAAAGGCCACTTGCAGAATGTTCAATGCATCTTGAAAGGCATGTTTCTCTTGCTCTTCTAACCACTTCTGCAAAAAAGCCGAACCTTCGATCGATGAAGAAAGGACGAGTAGCTACACTCCGTCCTCCGGCAGCAGAGAATCGGTGCGACGATCGCTGTCCACCGATCCGACCTCCTCCTCCTCCTCGTATAGTTCATACAGGAGCGACAGGCTATCACGATGGGGTATGCCTGATGTTTTGTCTTACGACTCATGCTCTGGTGACAATTGCTCTGCAGTCTGTATCCTACACCAACCGGATCATGACAGAACTCTGCATTATGTGGTTTGATAACTTTGGATGCAGAGCCCTATAATATATACCACGTACATGAGCAGAAAGAGGACAAAATTCAACACATAAGATGCCCATTTTGGTTGCGTCAGCATTTGCTGTTTGATGCTGAAGAAATAATTTTTATAAGGAGAATAAGCACTTAAATCCTTAAATTGGCAAAGCAATGGGAAGTTCAAAATCACTATTTCCATGAAAATTGGCACTTTTTATCTTCTTAACATACTTTCTACCAGTTTATAGTCATTTCAGATACATGACTTTTTATAAGAAAAATGTAGCAATAAAAGAGAAATACTGGTGTTGCCAATTTGAAAAAGTAAAGCTGATCAAATAAGGCTTCAAATAATTCCTATCATGAATGGATTAATGCCAGTCTTCAACAGAAAACTACGCTTAACGCTAACCCTAAATCTGTTATCGTAAACCTAAGCCTAACTCTGCATCTTTGACTAAATAAAGCTTGGAGCAGTTGTTGCCAGAGCATATGTGGTAGCATCCTGATGTTTGTATCACAAATGTCTTAGATGGGCTGATTGTAATGCACTTGCTATGGATGGAATGATTATGCATGGATGTGATTTAAAGTAATTGCAACTAGGAGATGAAACGGGCTGGGAAAAGAGACAAATAAGCTTGACAGTGCTGAACTGCATTTCTTATTAATGTATTTTTACATCTCATAGGTCAATTAACATTTAATAGTAGTGGACATTTTGTGATTTGAGACTCTTTCACATAAGAAAGATTTATTATATTAGAATTTGAACATGCTGATATAATATTTTGGGGAAATGTGCAAAGGTCTATTGCCGAGCTTGGTATCAACTTGCAGAAACTGTAAATTTGTCATTTTAATCTAGCTTTTAAGTCGCAGATGCATCTAGCCTTTTTGCCTCCCCCCATTTTTCTCTCTCTCTCTTTCTCTGTCTCTCCCCTTCTCTCTCTCTCTCTCCCCTTTGTTTTCTAACTGATTTCTCTTTCGAAAAATTTTGAAGAGTATATTTCTGTTATATCATATTTTTGAAAGAGTACATTAAGTTTTTGTAGAGATATTGACTTTCATTACTCAATCACCATCCTGCCCCACACCTACCCCTGCAGGAGATTCTACATCCGTGGTTAGCGTACCACGTTCCCCCACTTCCCCCTCTGCTGCCTCCTCCTCTTCCTCCTCCTCGTACAGCCGGAACACCACCACTCCATCTTACCGTCGGTCAACCTCCATCGAGTCCGTCAAGTCTCCAACATCAAAATCATCCACACCAACGAAGAAGGGTAGGAGGGCATGGTCATTGTGTGGATATCACTTAGCAATGCATGTCTGGTTGAAATTCACTGGATTTGTTTGATATAAGACAGGATTTACTTGAGTATCATGCACTTATAGAACATCCTGTATGAATGGTTTCTGTAGGAATTACTTTTAACTTTTTATTTATCCCATTGTTGATACTTGCTGTAACTAAACATATGAATATTTTTTAACAGGATTCAGCACTGCATTGTTTTTAATAACCCTTTCGTCCCATTTGAATTTTTTTAACACAACATTTAATCATCTTTATCCAGGTTGTGACAAAGAGATATATGACATGAGGAATGTTGCAATATTTAGTTGCACTATTTTCACAGTGAATAAATATGTGAATAATATGTATGCTCATATATTTTTATCATGTTTTTCTTGATATCGGTGAATGAGTGTGTTGAATCATTGTTCTTTAAGTCCTAATGTGTTTTATCAGGTAGAAACTAGGGCACTACTTTGTGACTAAACCTACCCACATTTTAATGACCGTATTGCAGCATGTCATGTTTTCTACTTACAGTTGTGAATATTTGTTTGTGATGACAGTATTTACTCATTGATTCCACTTTGCAACATTATACAAATAGTTAAATGGTTAAATGGTTAAATGGTTGGTTAATTTACCTGACTGCTAAGAAAGCATGTGTATGCTTGTTAGTAAGCAACCAGGGGACCGACGGCTTTAAGTCTCCTCCGAAGGACTTGGTAATGAGGATTAATACGTTACCAAAGGGCATTAGCGCATCCACTTGGTTTCGAACCCGGGTACTCCCGGTTACGAGACCACTGCTCTTTCCACTGAGCCACAGCGCCACAGCGCCTCCTCATGATGATGTAATGGAATTGTCTCATCTTTTTTGTTCTCTGCTTCATCCATACAGGTTGAATACTACCCAAAACGATCGAATTATTTCAGACAAATCTTGCCACACATGAATTTGTATTGCAAAATAACCCATGATTTGATCATCCTTCAGTCCAACAGCCTTGTTTCCTACGTGTAAAACTTGTTATCAGTAGCAAGTGCCACATTTCTATGACAAATTTGCTATCAGCTAATCAGATTTAAGGATTTCAGTAGCTTATAACAGTTATTGCAACTTGTTATTGATAACAAATTTTACAAAACAGGGCTCAGATATTTACATTGTATTATGATATGTCCACATCTACTGAAGATGTTCATATGTAAAAGTGTGATTTTTTTTCTTTTTTTTCCAACTTAAATTGATATACTACTGTTTTTAGTGTAAAGAGGTAGAATAGTATAGGATACCTTATTATAGCAAAAATTTGATAATTTTTTTCCTACTTCTGTTTCATGCAAGCCTCTTGTGCTCACAAAAGGAAACAGTGTGTCCACTTTTTGACTCCAGATGAAGCTGATGAAACTGTTTTAGATCAGAACTTTTACCCTAAAATTGAAGTGACGGTGACTGATTATGCAACAGGCACCGATCCTTGCCTATACACTGACCAAACTGACTTCAAAGACTCGCGTGCTTACAAAAAGAGAGAACATGTTCGGTTCTTGACTCCAGACGAAAGTGACCAATCACAGAGTGATTTAGATGTGACCCTTGACCCACACCTAGACCTGATGGTTACTGATACCTTGACAATCATGGATTCTGACCCTGACATTGACCCAACTGACCTCAAAGCCTTACATGTACCCCAAAGAAGAGAACATGTCCACTTTCTGATTCCAGATGAAGTAGATCAATCTCAAACAAGTGCAGATTCTGATCTAGATATCGAGGTGATGGATACAGATTCCTTTATGGCTGATCCTGACCCAAACATGGGCAGAACTAACTTCAAATCCTCACACGGACCCATAAGAAGAGAACATTGCTACTTTTTAACTGAAGACATAACTGACCAATCAGAAACCAGTTTAGATGAGGATGTTTGCCCAGATTCTGACATGATAATAACGGATGCCTTCACAATCACCGACCTTGACTCCAACTTGGACCTTGTAAACTTCAAAGCTATGTATGAACACAAAATAAGGCAGCACGTACAATTTTTAATGCAAGACGAAACTGACCAATCACAGACCTTCTTGAATAGGAATGTTAATCAAGATACAGACTTATTAGTCACAGATTCTTTTACCATCATTGATCATGACTCCCACATAGACCTTGTCAAATTTAACGCATCATATACTCGCAAATTAAGACAACATTTACACTTTTTGACACAAGATGAAAGTGAGCACTCACACATAGATAGTAACTCTGCTCCAGACAGTGAAATGATATTCACTGACTACATGGAAATAGTTGATCCCAAATCGGACACAAACTCAGATATCAACTCCGACACTGACTATGAAGCGGACGATGAGGAAAACGATGACAGTCGCATAGATATGACTAGAAGACGTTCTAGTCTGAAAATCAGACATGATAGTGATGCTCAGTTCATAGAACAGCTAGCTGAACTTATATGTCAACCCCGTGAGTTGAATTTTGAATTTTGACGTATCCTAATTTCTCCATCATCACAAGTATTTGGTGTAATCTGTTCATGGGAAAATTTTGACATTTATTTTTTAATTTTAGGAAGCTTCTGAAAAACAGGCACATTTGAAGCAAGACATTTCTTCATCTAATTTTGATTTTTTTTCCAATTTTATTTGTTAGATGTAAGTAAGCCATTTGGTACACCTTACTGTTATTTTTCATTCAGTTTTTTTTTTTTTTTGTTTCATCATCCCAGCTTTAATGTTTGGTTATAAAAAATATGCATTTAAAGATTTCTTATTTTGAAAAAAAATATATATACCCTCTAGGATTGAAATGTGATCATGGATATATTTTGGATATATTTTATAATTGGTATATATATTTTCTGTATAATTATTATGTTTTGTATACCTTGCTGTTCTTTAAGATAAGTACCTGACTTCAGCAACAACAAATATTAAAATTGAGTTCATATTTATACATGTATTTGGGTGCATGCAGTTGTATATATAGTTTGGACACCACAACGTGGAATGTGCTTTCACATCTCAAGATGCATGATTATTGAATAATATGATAGTTTAATAATGTGTGGAGTTATAATATTATTGATTATTACCAACGCATGTTAAACTAATGTTGAAATAATCATTTCAAGATATCAGCTGATTGGTAAGTCATAGTAATGTCATTGGCAGAGAGAGAGAGAGAGATAGAAAGAGATGAATTGATTTATGTTTTCATGAAATATTTTGACATGTTATACTGTAAAAGGGGTTATTTGGGGGATTTATTTGGTGTAGAGAAAGGGATTTTTACTTCATAAATTCATTTCTTTCTGAGTGTTTTTTTTAATTATTTTTTTTATCACAAGGGAATGGTGGATCAAGTTCTTTTTTAAAATTAAGTTCAACGTACTACTTTGCCTAATATCACATGAGTATGTATTTATAATGAGATATGTTGATGTTATGAGATTTGGATATGGCAGAATTATACAAATCATGCTGTATGTGTTTTATTATGACAAACAAATATTGTTCTGAATTGAATATTAATTTAGATACAATTTAGATACAGTGTGTTTTATTATGAGCAAACAAATATACAATTAAAAAAAAGCTGATGCAAAGCAAAATGCAGATATTTGAAATACAATCCTTATTGTGTTCAATTGGAATTGTTTTATGATGTAATATATCTGTTTATATAGTGGATTGATTTGCTGTATGTTTTTTTTTTCTTTGTGTATATAACAGAACCTGAGAATGATATAATGGCCCTCCTCTCACAAGGCGATTCCTCCAAAGATAGAAGTTCAACAGGGAGCAGCAGTAAGTCCTATCATTTCTCCATTTTTTCACCATTTAATATGTTTCTTTATGCTCTTCATTTTTTCAGACAAAAAAGAGGAAAATTTGTATCTTAGTAGCTGTAATGAAGATATTACTTGTTAACAATTTACATGGTTATTTTAATGTTATAAAATGTGCATATTAATCAAGGGCATTATTAACGGTTTTGTTTTTTCATATCTGAAAATTACAGCTTGAGCTTTCTTGATAATGCAGCAAAAGTTTGATTAGTTAGGTTTAGTTCAAGGCTTTAGTAATTCCATCTTTTTTAGATGACACTTGACAGTTGTCTTCCACAAGTTTGCCATTCATTAAAACATCACAGTGCACTCTCAGAAAAGTTGGTTAAAAATCATTAGGTTGGTAAAAATATGAACCGACCAACTGTTTAAAAAAAAATCTCCACAAAATGTTTTACATACAAAATTTTTTAACCAACAGTTGGTCAGTTCATATTTTAACCAACCTAATGATTTTCAACTAACTGTTCTGCGAGTGTACATATATTTAACTCTTTTTACATCAAAATTGCCCTCGGATTCATTCTAGCAACACCTGTGTAATGAACTTATGTTGAAAACTATTAAGCATTTCTCTGAATCATACCATATTTCATTGTATCATTCATTTAAACATCACGATATCCACCCTTTTGTTTCCTACATCAAATTGACTATGTGTCTTTTCACAGCTGTCAATTATATGGTGAAAACATCTCAGTATTCTCCTGAATCATATCATGCTCTCTTCTTCTAAATATCCCAGTCCATCCCATAGTCCTTTTTCATTTATCAATCTTCAGTCATAGTAAAACTTTGGAATAAATCGCCACTGGAAATAAGAAAAGCCCACACTCTTGCTGTCTTCAAAGTTGTGTTGAAGACTCACCTTTTTTCAGAAGCTTTTGATTACTGTTAGTATGTATTGTATGCCTACTATATGCATCATCTATATATCACGGTGAGTAGAGTATATTGACAGGCGGTGCCAGGGTATTGTGATTTGGGGGAGGGGGCAAAATGACCCATAGGTAAGTTTATTTACATTTTAAATGAAGAAATGGGGGTATTATTTAGTTGCATGGCCCAGCCCCCTCTTTCCCTATTCTCTTCTTTCTACCTCCTCCTTTTTCTTCTTTTTCTTCTCTTTTGATCACTTGAAAATCATAAGGGGTGGTCGCAACCCTGCCCCCTGTAACGCCACCCCTGTATATTTATATAGTAGGTGCGCTGTGTAAATGTATCTAATTATTCCTAATTTAAATTTCTTCATCAGTACTTGAAGGAGTGTCATTCATTTAAACATTATAACACCATTCATTCATCTACAGTATGCATAAGATGCCCTCATTCAGTATCAGTCATAATTATAAAAAATTCTTAATCACCGTATTAAACTCCACTTGTAAGTCATTCATTGAAACAACTCAAGATTCAGTCCTTGTTTCTGCATCTCTCGTCGCTATCCTTCTCCTCCCAGTAGCAGCCTCCTCCTCATCTTCTAAACAGTCAAGTACAATAATAAAGCCATCATGGCAATTTGATGGTAAGGAGTCTAGAATGAAGATTAGTTATCTGCATGAAGTGCCTTTAGCCAAGAATGCATTATGGGTTGAAATGAACCCGTACTACATAAATAGCATATTATGATCAGGGATGTCAGTCAATTTTATATTTTGGGGGAACACTCAAAAAAAAAAAAAGGTCCTCATCTTAAATTGGGGGGAGGGGGACATACACCAACAATTTGCAGACAAGCCCCCCCCCCCCCTAAAAACAGTTCTCAGCTTAAATTTTTTGTTGGGGGGATATACCCCCCCCCCTTAAAATTTTTGAGAGACCTGCCCTCCCCTCTGCCCTCCCCTCTGCCCTCCCCTCTGCCCCCTCCCTCCCCCATTGATGCCCAAGATTATGGTAGGTAATATTTGTAAGAGAAAAAGATGCTCCAAATTGATGCATATGTTGGTTATGAGTTTGAACTTTTGAATGGCAGTTATTAATGTTTAAAACTGGGAACTGAAAATTTGATGTCCCGATTGGAAAAAATTAAAACTTGTGAAGACTAGTCTCCTTCTAAGCTCAAGTTTAATACAACCTAGATGAAAAGTATGTAATTACTGAAATAATTAAAGAAACTCAAATTTTATAGGGTTGTATACATGTCATTAGAATTTCTGTCATATGATCAGATATAATTTGGCTTGCCATAGACGAAATCGTAAATTTTATTATTGATTGCAACAAATACTAGTAGGTTCCTGATCACATTTTATTAGATTTCTCTCTGTGGATAGCCTACAGAATGCTACAATGTACTGTAAAGGAGAATGCAACCCAGGCATAAGTGTGCTCTTAGTGAATGGAGATGACCAAGAAGAGAAAACAGTGAAAGTTTGAGCAAAATTGGACAATCTGTTCAAAAGTTAAGAATTTTGAAAGTTTCAGTAAATCCCTATTACAGGGATCCTTGAGTTGGCAACTTTGCCAGCATCTATGATGTCATCGTGGACATCTCTCCATTCATTTTGTGTATAAATCTTCAAAAAATTTGATTTTTATGAAATTTCAAGTCAGGAATCAACATAATTCTTCCCAAAATGCTTGCAGAATTGATGTAGCCATGTCATACTGAAACAATAAATCAAAAAAATTTCTATTTTTCTTGAATATGAAGAAAATGTGAAATTCTGTGTACAAAATGAATGGAGAGTTGTCCACGGTGACATCACAGATGCTGGTGGAGTTGCCAAGTCAAGGATCCCCATAATAAGGATTTATTTAAACTTTCAAAGTTCATAACTCTTGAACAGAATGTCTGATTTTGCTCAAACTTTCACTGTTTACTCTTCTTGTTCTTCTTCATTCACTGGAAGCACACTGATGTCTGGATTGCATTTTCCTTTAAATACAATAAAATACTAATAAGTGGCAAGATTTAGCAGAGACAAATGGAATACTACAAAAGAAGATGGAAGACAAAGTTGTATGCTGCATGACCCATTGCATATTGAACATGAATGCTAGAAAGATGTAGAACATGCTTGTAACATGTCTTGCTATTTAGCTATGATTCATTCATCACTACATAGAGAAGATTAGATGACTGCATCTTTACTTCTATGCTGAATGAAATATGCAGATATATATACCTTAATGTATAAGGTATATATATATATATATATATATATATATATATATATATTTACCGGTATGTATATATATATATATATATATATTGTATCACAAGTCACGAGATAGCATTTTGAAAGGACACACTGTCTGCCTGGAACCAGCAGGGTGCACTTGTAATTTTGCTTAAAGGCTGGTTTTCATGGGGCACGCGAACGAGTTACAAAGGATGCATGAATGTTGAAGAAATAGCCAAGTCCAACAATTATTATTTTAGAATCCAAAAACTTGCCAAATATGCTTAGGGGATCGGAAGTGTCGTCAATTGCTCATGGGATGCTGGAAACTTTGGCATGAAATTTCAAACTTTCTTGAAACTCCTACCGAATTAAAAATGAACAATTGATGATGCTTCGGATCTCCCATGCATGTTTGGCAAAATTTTTGGAGCCTAAAATAATGAATGTTTGACTTTGCCATTTTTTCAACAATCGCCTCCTTCTCAAATTTTTAACGTGTCTGTGAAAACCAGCTTTTACCCTCCTTTCTCTCGAAAGAC
The DNA here is from genome assembly GCA_029962745.1 of Echinometra lucunter. Taxonomy (NCBI): domain Eukaryota; kingdom Metazoa; phylum Echinodermata; class Echinoidea; order Camarodonta; family Echinometridae; genus Echinometra; species Echinometra lucunter. The sequence goes on from CM057158.1 coordinate 30,094,602, forward strand.
AATATACTTCAAACTGCAACAGTGATAGCATTTTTTAAATGATGAATATGAGCAAGTGATTTTCTTGAGATGTGAAAGGCCCAATTGGATATACATCAATACAGATTGGCAATGGTTAACTTTATTTTGGAAAGATGACAACCAAATAGCATGTTCGTGCATGATTCAAGAAAATCTGGCTATGGAAGCAACCTCATACTGTTATTGCGTGCAAGAATTGTAAAGCGAACTTGTTTTTCTTAAGATTTAGTTTTCAAGACAGAAATCACAACATGCACCAGTAATTGTATGCTGAGATGCCTCTGTACAGCATTGCGATGTATGATAACTTTGTCAATTCAAAAGGCATTAAATCCAATTGTGATGAAAATCGACATGAGTCCTAGCATGGTCATTATCTACATAATAAGTGAAAATGTGAAGCATTTTTATAAGATGTTTGGTGATATATTTACCACTACTATCAAAGCAAAAAGAAAACTTCAACAAAAGTTGATTTTTAGAATGATGACATCCATAATTATTTGCTGCAATCTTTGAATCATATCCTTCAGTGAATCAAAATTTGACAGTGATAATCTCTGAGACATACATTGCCAGAATTTAAAAAGGGCATAAATAGTCCAAATCATAAGTCTCTTACAACTTTTTGTAACCTGAATACATGACACATGGGAAAATCAGTGTGTCTTTTGTTGTTGCTGAAACATGCAAATGCTTGATTTTAAAACATGTATCCATTAGACATCAGAAATGGATTTACCACCTTTTGGAGTTGATCTCTTAAATGCAGTACAGTGGGCAATCCAGGGCCGGTATTCTGAAAATCGTTTTGTCTTTTATCTTATTTTAATTGCCATAGCAATCAGAAATAGTGTACACCATTGGCTCACATCGTGCACTTTTGTCTTGCGTTCTGGTCATTTGTGCAGTTCAAACCGATCATAAGTACGCCTTTGAAATTTGTTATGAAAATTAACACAGTGAAGATAAGATAAAAGATAAAATAATTTTCAGAATACTGCCCCAGGATTTTCTGGTGGGGGGGGGGGGGTGGGCTGCTTTGTCCTACAATTTATGGAAAGCAAATAAAACAAATACAAAAAAAGAGAAAGAAAAAAGAAGATATTTCTACTTTAAAGAGGTACATTTTTCTTTCGTATTTTGAATGTGTATCTAAAATTAGCCAAAAAATTAGATTCAGGGAGCAGCAAGGCAAGCCCCTCCCCCCCCCCCCCTCCCATTAATGCATCACTGTAGCCACTATAGGGTATGCACACTTCTTTATGAAATTTGCCTTGTCTTGCCATCCTTCTCTCGTGGTGTTTTTGTATGTGCGCCTGCAGAAGGTTACGATACGCTCCATTCTTCATCCTCAAACAAGTCCAAAACAGAGGATGAGCTCTGGGAAAAGTATAACAGTAAGTCTACATGTTGCATGACTAGGAAAATGGCAGATTTATTAATAGTATTGATTAGAAATTTATCATATTTATAGCAGGTCTAGATTAGTGGTTGTACTTGTACAAGTACTTTAAGCTTTTGGCAGTATTTTGATAAACCATGTTCTATTTCTTGTTATTGAAAGGTCTGGTATTTTTTTTAACGATTCATATTGCTACTAGTTATTGCTTGACATTTGCGCATATTGCGCAAAGATACCTCTGAGTATGAGAAAATGCCATTTATTCCAATAAACATGGCTTATTCCACACAAATTAATGACAAGTAATTTCTTGACTCTACATGACTTTCAGAAAACAAACTTAAACCAGTCAGTCAGATATTAAGGAAGAGTCGGTATAAGATTGATTACAAGATGCAAGTCTTTAGGAAAGGAGAAAAAAATTAAAGCTGAATCATGGGTTTTGGATACTCGGTAAAAGGATTAAAAAAAAAACAAACAGGAACTGATATCAAGGAAGGACTGAATAATTTAAAAGGTATCTGAGATGAAGCATAATTGCTAGAAAAAACCCCAAAACAGTATATGCAGAGCAAATCCCAAATCTCACCCCTGAATGCGCATAACTCTTTCATGCTCCTAGAATATATTGCACAGAATTTTTGTCAGAAAGTGAATTGCGTTGATCTGCATTAATTTGATATGCAATGAAAATTCTTTCCAGGAATTATTATATAAGTAGATCTAGTCTAAGATGCTTGGGTAAAAAAGAATGTTTAAGGATACTCCCTGCATTGGTATTTTTGTAGATGAGCACATTTAGTTTTGATTGATAATTGCAAGGGCCTAATTCACAGTAGAAGTAGTTGTGTTGGTAGAGAATCTTGTTGCATTTGAGTACAAAATTTAGGTGGTCGTAGGAAAATTTATGAAGATAAATGAAACCCCAAAATCTGGATGGTATTTGTTCTCTAAGTGCATATGCATTTATTTGAATGTCCTATCAACATTTAGATAAAGTAGATGAGACTAAACCTGCATGTGATTTATTATGAAATGATTCTTTTAAAAATACATTGCTTAACATCATTGTCTGAGACATTGCAATCTTGTCATTTAGGAAATCATGCAGTTGTGTCAGTTTTACTTCTTCTGAGAGATTGGAGAATGGGATGCAATTCTTTTTATTTTTTCAGAAGAAGGGAAGGGGGTGCAAGGGGGAAGTACTTTCATATTGACTTTTTATGTTTCTCAGTGGAAGAGGTCTTTGTTGTTGTTGTTGTTGTCTTTGTTGGTCTGGCTGTCCTGGATATCTATTTTCTATTATCATTTCAGTGACTATTAATAATTATTTTCCGTCCAAAGGTGATGCTTACGCGCAAAAGAGGAAAGAGAGGCGAGAACAGTTGCGAAAATATCTTGAAGGTGAAATAGTGTTTGTATATTGCTCGTGCTTTACAAATGCACCCGCATGTCGACTTTGATACATTTTGTGATGACAAGCACACTGTGCACTGCATGTGCGAGGAATTCCTCTCCCCAGAGTTTGTTAGAATCCCAGAAAGTCGCACTGAAATCAAATTGGTTGATATCGTTTGTGGTTGGTTGATAATAGTTTGTTACTTTATGTGTACTCCTAATGATTTTCAATGTGTAATATTTCTTAATGTATTTCACAACACTGAATGTGCATGCCTTATTTGTGTGATATGATTGTGAGACAATTTGTACTACACCCATAGGAACTTATAGCAGATCCAAACAATTTTGGATCTCTCTTTCAAGAAATAAGATTTGCTGTATTGGATATAGTTTGATAGCACATTTTGTCCAAGAGTTCTGTTTTTGATGAAATAAGTTGGTTTAGCATGCTGGTTGCTGTAGTATCTCCTTATTGAATGGATATTTTTGCTTAGTATGTCATGCACTGATGTTATGTTTTTCCATGGTGATTTTGATGACATGTAGCAACAGACAATACGTATGTCGATTAAGCTCTTTGGCCATATCTTTTTATATATTGCAGTGTGAAAATTGCAAATGTATTCTATTTTCTACTTCTATACCAAGACAAATAGATTAGTGTAAAATTAGATTTCTATTCTTTTATGTTATTGGCTTGTCAAATTGATATTCAGTCTAAAGTTATGCATCATCATATATCCCAAGAAGCAGAAAAGTAATCAAATTAGATTTTGAAAGTGAGGAAAAATAATTTTTGTTTAAAGTTTTTTTTTAAATGTAAATGTAGCATTGTGCAGTCTTATATGAATTGAGTGATATCTTAGTAATGCTGTGGGGTCTTGAAGTTATTGAATTTTAAAGAGCAGTTTTGCCTGTTGCAAAGCATGTCACTTACTACTATTCATCTCTCTATTTTTATTTATTTATTTATTTTTTGTCTTACTGTCCCATAACTTGAAAAGTATATCTACATGTAAGGTTAATAGCAAAGTGGCTTAAAACAACTTTGCTGAGTATTTTGGAGCTGTTCTGTAACTTCTATTTAACTGCATGTTTTTTTTCTCCTTTTTTCTGTTTCACTAAATCAGAGTCACAGAGGCAACCAAATTGTATTAAATTTATATTAGATTTGTTCAGTAAAGATAAGATTTGTAGCAGTTCTTGTAAACACAGTACTTATGGTATGCAGCTTAAAGCATGGAATATCACAATTGACAGATACAGTGATGCCAGCTTCTCATCTTTTTTTCCAGCATTTTGTACATGTATTATTTTTTGAGGGAATACTACAGGTTTTAAGCAAAATACCCTTTTCTTGAACTGTTCAATTCTATGGCTGTAAAGTAGGATATACTCTTTTTTTTCCACTCATAATACTTCTTTGCAGACACAAAAATACTGCAAAACTTGATAAAGGTTGGCATCTCTGCAGATATGTATGTTGTATGTGTTGAAGTTATTCTCTCCATTTTCTTTCTGTCAACCATTTCTGTAGAGTTCTCAATCATCTATCCTTCTTTAATAACATAACAAAGTATTCTAGTAACTGATTTGTAAAGTCGTTAGCATTTTGATTTATTTTATCTTTTGCAGAGGACACGCCCCTGATCCCTTCTAGATTAGAAAGATCCTCGTCAACGATGTCTACGGACTCAACTGAAAGTAAGTCAGTTCATTACCAAGCTTGTGTTAAGAAGGGATTTAACTAAATAGAAATGTATTTTTGGTAGAGGCAAAGTGCTATCAAATAGGGTAGAGTACATATCACCTCAAGATTTATTGCAGAATAATTTTCCCACTTTATACATTAAAAAGTTTAGTTTTATGAATTTGTAAAAAAAAACAGCACAGTAGTATAATATGTGAAAGTTATCAGAGTCTTAGGCACCTTATCAAAAGTCAGAGCCAATTTGGAATGTAGCCTTTAGCATCTTTCCCGCTCAGCATCTTTTTCCCTCCGATCCTCCCGTTCCTCTGTAGACAAAACAATGGGGGATCAGGAAAGCTGATGTAAAAGAACAGTTGCAGGGAAGACCATCAAAGATGCAGGACGAGACTTTGATAAGCGGCCTTAGTGAGATTTAATGCTTTGAATGTGTAAAAATTGTATCTCACTTTTGGAGAAGAAAATGTCATGAAGGTGAAAGATTATTTCCAGCATGCAAGGAATTTATTTCATCATAATAATGAGCATTAATTTTTTCAAGAAATCACTTTGATTGTAATCCACATTTTTCTTTTCAGGCTCAAAGACATCATCATCAAGAAGAACAGATACTGCCCCAAGTACAGCTGTAGATGTTTCATCCGGAAGTAGGAAATTCTCTTTGAATTTGATTAAAGGAATTGGTTAACATTGTTATGATTTTAAAAAATCTTGTTTTGTTACTTTAAAATGGGATAAAAATAAGGGTTATAGTGTAAAAATACCAGTCTGAAAGTTTCAAAGTATAATATCCACAGGAAGTATTTTTAAATATCAAAAATGTGAACCATTATTTTAAAAATATACGAGGGTCAGTTGCACAGAATAGACATACGGAGTGCGCATGCGCGTATGTCTCGCCTTACCGTACTGTGTGTATTGGCGTATCACGCGGCGGGAGGCACATAACGGCATTTTCAAATTCAAGCAAAGTGGTCCTCTTAGTGATTGTCTCGTGAGACGACAGGATAATAAAATCGCCGTTTGCGTCTAACTTACACTTTTTCATTCCAAATTATGGTTGGTTTCAGGATTTTTTAGTACAAATACAAGTACTCATACACATGTTTCATCTTAGTTTGAGAATTTTTTTAAATCAGCTACTCACAAAGTTAGCCAATGCCTTTAACATTGATTACAACAATAATGAAATTTAGATGTTAATGCAGATACTGTATAATTATTTTTTTGTAATTAACTTGTGTAAGTCTTAATCACAACGAAGTTCTTTTTGAATTTTCTTATTTGATATGAATGTTTAATGTTATTTTATATTTTTATGTTGTTCTACAATATCTTATCAGATCATTTCTTCATATTACTTTTTGATTGTAAATTCAATGTGATTCAGCCTTTGGCTGCTATTTTGATTTTTTTGTTTGTTTAATAAATACACCTGAATGAATGAATGAACATTTGCCTGCCCAAATACTCCCTGAACTGCCCCACAGTTGCTTACATCTTCACATGTTAAATAAAAATATATTAGCCATGTGGAGTGTAGTAGATGGTGAATTTGTTTCTATGTCCATCAAGGGAACATGATTATGCATGTACATGTACTTGTTATATTTCTGGCCTGTACTGTCCTTGACTTTAGTAATGAAAGAACTGAATGAAATGAAAATTATAGGATAAACAGCAAAGCTTCTATTTTATTCTAGATGTTACATGCCTCTGCTATAACCCCATTTAGGATATATCACTGTCTGGTGATATATACACCATCATACATACACTACCCTGTGATACATGAATAAAACTAAGTACAAATGTTTATATATTTCTGCAGGTGTATCATACAGAAGGAGAAGGAATAGAGATATGGATTCAGAATCAGTTGCGCCTACAGGTAAGATGCAGTATGAAAATAATTTGATATCAATTTTTTGGTCATGTATGGTTCAAATACATGTTTATATTGATACTAACCATTTCAAGTTTGATATAGCTAATAAGTGTTTACTGTACAATAGGGGTGTCCCCCACCCTTAAAATTTTTTTGGGATGTGTCTCCCTGCCCCCCCCCCCCCCCCCCCCCCCCCCCCCCCCCCGCCCCGATTGTTGCTCATGGACCCAAGCTGTGCCACTGAGCATAATATAGCAACTGCCAAGGATTGCCAGTTGTATTCTAAGCAGAGATTGTTGTGCAGTAGATTTTAACCCATTCGTGACAGGAATTATTTAAAGCCTAGTTTGATCAGCTTTTATTCTTCAAATTGGCAACACCAACATTTTTTATTTTATTGCTACATTTTTCTTATAAAACGTCATGTATTTGAAATGAATATAAATTGACAGAAATTATGATTAGAAGTCAAAAAGTTGCCAATTTGCAGGGGAAAACAGTGATTCTAAACTTTCTATCACATTGCCAATTTAAGGATTTTAATGCTTATTTTCCTTTAAAAAATTTTCAGCATCAAACAATGAATATTAACGCAATCAAAATGGGCACAGTTTGTGTAGAATTTTTTGCTCTTTCTGCTCATGTATTTGGTATGAGTTTTAGGGCTCTGCATCAAAAGTTATTAGACCAAACCACAAATTGTGGACCCTCTGTCACAAATGGGTTAATGCTGTTACCGTGGTACATGTATCCCTATTTATCACACAAATTTCACATAGTGTTTATCATGTATAGCCTTTCATTATTGTCAACTTTGGATATGTAATGCATTGTATTTTATATCTTTACATGTATTTGAAATCCAACTTATGGTTGCAATAAATGAACAAATTTGTAATGAATTATGAATTATGAATTCCTTAACATATTGAAGAGAAAGCTCGAGATAACTCAGGTTTGGGTTTATGGAAAATGTGTGTTATACTGAAATCAAATCATGCTCAGTGGGTTCATATAAATCATCTAAATTGAAAGGGTTTGGTATGTAAATACATGAATTATAAAGTACTGTGGAAATCTGGTGAATTAAAACTTATTTATGGAAAAAATCTATCTTTTCTTATTCATTCTAGATACAACGGAAACAAAGAAAGATGAAAATACAATGTGTAAGTTGAATAGTTAGATTTCATACCACTCTTTTGAAAAGTTTTGAAAACTTTAAAACAAATAGTAACTTTCTTTCCAAGTAATTCTGTAAACATCTGTTATTTTTATATTAGATCATAATTTTTTCTGCCCTTGCTTCCTAATCAAATGAGGAATACAACGACATGAACATGTTACTCAAAGATTTTCATTGTTATCTACAGGTAGCATAAAAGATGGACATTAAAGAGTTAAATATATCATGTCGCAATTTTGCATTGGTGTACATGTGTAAAACCCTTTTGCAGAACAGTAATCAAATTGAGGGTTTAGTGCAACAAAGGGCTATCTGCTTTTTTAGCCATTTTGAGAAAACTTGAAAAGAAGATTTGTTGCACTGACACATCGCGGTTTGGTGCAGATACCTATTTGGGGGGATGCCCTGCTGTAGAAACCAATGGGTTCCTGGTCCCCATTGCATAAAACTGATCATTGATGGTAACTTTGCCATCAATGGTAACTTCCATGGAAACCTTGAATTCGATTGGCTGTTGAGCAATGTTACCATGGTTGTTACCATTGATGGCAGAGTTACCATTAATGGTAAATTTTATGCAACGGGGCCCAGGTCTGTTATGGATCATTTCAATATCAAAACCTCATTTTGACCCCAAAATTGCAGAAAGCTTTTTGTTGCATGCTTGTTAGAGACGTGTGGCTTGCAGATGTATTCATAATTAATCTGTACAGGTTTGTCACCTTGTTTCAGATAATGATGGAGTTTGAATTATATGAGGCCTGTAGCATGACCTTTAACCTTTGATCTCTTTCAGCTGCCTATGTTCCCAGGTCAAGGAGGAGATCAGAAGCGGTAGAAGAGAAACCAGCCGAGGAGAAACTTGCCGAAGAGAAACCTGCTGAAGAGAAGAAACCTGCTGAAGATAAACCATCTGAAAACAGTAAGTAGAAAGGGAAGAAACTTCCCAAAAAAGCTGCAACTGACACTACAAAATATGATCTGGCCACAGGTGCTCCATACTTTTCTTTCGTCATAGGTGTAAGGGTAGAGTTTGGTTTGCAGTTGGGTTTGGGGTTAGGCTTAGGGTTAGGATCAAGGTCGCAACTGAGTTTAAAGCTAGGTTTTAAGATTAGGTTGAGGGTTATAGCATTTGGTTGAGGATGGAAGGTCAGGATTTGATTAGTGTACAAACACGTTGTAGAGGTGTAGTGGTCTGGTGGATATGTCTCCAGATCACAAGGTACAGGGTTCAAATCCCAGCCTGGCACTAATATCCTTTGGCAAGACATTAGTCTACATTAGTCACACTCCACCCAGATGGGTACCTGATAATGCTTGAGCGCTAGTTACTTTGGCAACCAGCTCTGACCGGGGTAATAATGTCCAATCGCCATTAGCATCACAGCGTAATGGATATGAGCTCTATACAAGTGACCATTATCATTATTATTATTATTATTGTTATTGTTATTGTTATTTATGCAGCAAATGTCCTTCACTATCTTTTTAAAGAGTGTTGTTGGGTTCTTCCTTACCTTTTTCATATTCTTTCAAATGAAAATAAGCAGCAGTAGACTGTTAGCATTTTTATCATCCCTTAATAATTAGCCTTAATTGTCTTTCCTGCATTAAGCTCTTCAGAGCTCATGTAGTTTTGGTAGTGAAAAGAAAATTGGCATGAAACTGATTAAATATAGTCTCACACTGTATGCCTTCCATTTTGAAGAAGATACATGCACGAGACCATGTGATATTCCATTCATTATTTTCGCAGAGTAAATATTTAACCCATTCATGACAGAGGTCCACATTTTGTGGTTTGGCCTAATATCTTTTAATGCAAAGCCCTAAAAATCATACCAAATACATGAGCAGAAAGAGCAAAAAATTCTACACAAACTGTGCCCATTTTGGTTGTGTCAATTTGCGTTGTTTGATGCTGAAAAATCTTTTAAAGGAAAATAAGCTTTAAAATCCTTAAATTAGCAATGTGATAGTTTAAAATCACTGTTTGCCCCTGCAAATTGGCAACTTTTTGACTTCTCATCATAATTTCAGTCAATTTATGTTCATTTCAGATACATGACGTTTTATAAGAAAAATGTAGCAATAAAATAAAAATGTTGGTTTGCCAATTTGAAGAATAAAAGCTGATCAAATTAGGCTTTAAATAATTCCTGTCACGAATGGGTTAAAATGAGCACAATGCAGCAGTTACATTCTGCCCTATTGTAGCACCCCTGCACCCAGACTGCTCCCTGCACAGCAATCACTGTGCTTGGTAAACAGAATCTCATTGGTTTTACATGTGTGCAGGCCTGTGTGATTTTACCACGCTGACCTGAGATCCAAAATGTTTTTCGCCTTTCATTGATTTAATATTCAATTTGTTAGTTTAGCTTCCGTCTTGATACTGACCAACTGGAAATAAGAAAATTTGACAAATAGTTTTTGAGGGCCTACCAAACTTTACATAACCTGTAAACACTGCAGTGGTTTGGGTCAGATACATTAATACGAAACCTTAGGGTATGCTCATTTTATCTTAAATACCAATTTCTGAAAGTTAAGCTTAGTGGTACTCTCTGTATGTGCATAACATGACAAGGATAGAAACTTGATATTTATCGCACAGAAGACAGCAAACGACGGGTCAGATTTAGTTTTGCAGATGACGAAGGGGATGGATCGGAAGGTATAAAATTCAAATCTCTTCCACAACTACAACATCAACATTGATAATAATAATAATAGTGTTAATCACCTTTTCGAAATAATAATGTCATCTTTTTTCGGTGGCTTACATCTGCTTCTGCTTCTAAATCTTATTCTAAATATTTATTTTTCTAAAAAAATTATTTAATTATTGTATTATTACATTAAATTTATTGCTTAACATTTGCTTGCTTTCACTCTTTATGATATAGACATCTTTAATTTTGTATCTCTACATTTATTCTTATATTTATTCATATTTATTCTTATATTTATTCATATTCATTTTTTAGCTATATGTGTTGTTTAAACATATATGCCAGACTTTATACTGTACTTTCATTTTCATTATATGATTGAATATTTTCCTAGTAACGTGAACAATTTGTTATTTCATGGTCAAGGGAGTTTTTATTTCATAGAATGTATTGTTTTTAGTTAAGCTAGCTTTTCTTTTTATTTTTTCCTTCCACCACACTTTAAGTTACAAATTAAAGTCATGTTTCTAATTTTTTTGTTATTATGACCTAAATTGTGCTCTTTATTATATATCGATCTCTTTCAGTTATGCATGCGTTTTTGTTATGCTTCTTCAGTTTACATTTATCCAAGTTGCCGTGTTGATTGGAATGGCTACCCTCCTACTATTGTTTTCCTTTCAGGGGGTTCCATTATATTATTGCTTTTAGATGCACCAAATTTTGACAACATATTGATGGGGAATCCCCCTGTATTCTAACATATATGCTAGTGAGAAGCAGAAGGGATTTAGAAATTTCTCTGTATTGTGTCCCATACATTAATCAGCCCCATTCATTATGAAGAGATTTGTCACTTTTGGATCATATAAGATGGGTGGAGGGCATATATCGTACAGGACACATTGCATGGAATCACCCATTAGCTTACTGCAAAATGATGTGAGTTAAGACCTTTTGAGCCTAAGGAAAGCTGGAAGGATGTTAATTCTGTGTTAAGTTTGTGTTGAAGTGTAAATGGCTTTTATTGCCTTTTGAACCACCTAAAGGCCTATCTACCAGCATGCCATATCGAAGCAGAAGGCGACGAATGCTTGATGATACAACAATTAAAACCTCTACCAATCAGGAATGTGAGTTTATGGTTTGAGCCCAAGGCATGACCTTTGCTTGACCTCTGCTTGACCCCTGCTTTACCCCTTGACCCTTGTATGCAATCCTGTCCTCCATACTACAAATCCTTCCTTTAAAAAATCTACTTCACAAAGTTTTTCTTAATCCAGTTGAAAAGATTTATATTCAAATTCAAGCTTTTTCATCTTCTACAAGGTGTAATGGTTATTTGTATGTACATGTATATTGTTGCTGTTCTGTATAAAGCTACATACATGTATCATATGTTACCATATGAGCAAACATACTGGTGACTTGCAATTTCGAGCTCATGTAGATATGACATTCTGACCACTGGTAGATCATAGCAATGATCAATCACTCTGTAAAATTACAAAATTCCTGCATTTCAACAGAACTTCATCCACTGAAATACACATCAGCGTACCATATTTAGTAAATTTATCAAAGAGCATTCCATCAGTACCAAAGCAAATGTTTTTGGCCCATCTGTAGTGTTATCATAAGTGTATTAGGAAGTTGAAAAGCTTCATATCTCTGATTGGGGCTTTACTATTTTGCTCATGAGTGAACCTTGAATTCTGTAAATCCTGAAGATTGAACTAAAGATTTCATAGCACAGAATCTGGTAATTGTATTGGTAAATGACCTAAAATACCTTCTCAGTCAAATTATGTTGCATACAATATTTGGATACATGTGCAGCGACATCAGTCTTGCTCATATCAAAGAATTATGAAAAGGGATCTCATTTATATTACATTCAAAATTTGATATATTGTCATACTGATGATAATTTACATATCAGATAATACTCCATATGGATTTATCCCTGTTAAAACCACATGAATTATGCTGCACATGTTATGAAGAAATGAAACCATGCAAAGATTTGCAAACAAGTTTTAATGTCAAAGCTGTGTAATCTCTTTAATGAAAGACTGAAAGTACTTTATATATCTGAAGGAGGACAAGTTGTCTGCAGGGGGACGGCACCAAAAATATATTTTTATTCCACACAATTTCATATTTTCATGACAAATGAAAAAAAAATCACAGAAAGAGAAAGAAAATAAATAACTTTTTTGTTGTATGTTCCCAGATAACCCAGCCTGATAGAACTCGCCTGATTCTTCTAAAACTTTTAATAAGTCACTTTTTGACTTGATGCACGTCATAGCAAGAATCTACATAAAATGTGATTTTCAAATATGGGGTATCAGTAATTTCACTGCATTTTAAACCATGTTGGCAGTTGCATCCATAATATCCCAGTGAAACATTAATCGACTGTTACCAATCCTAACCCTAATGACTTTGTGTATCACAGTTGTGAGGGTTGGAGAAAGCTTTTCTCACTTCCAATTTCCTCTTTACCTTACATGCATGCATATGAACACTCTAACAATTCTAAAAATTCTTACAGCGTGCCAATACAGTCCTTTTTGTTAATCGTTATTTGAACATTGGATGACAAGAGATGACTTCCTTTCCTCACAGCATCAAGTACAAAGTCATTGGAGAGAAGATCAAAAGAGAAGAGTGCTTCCGAGCCCTCTGGCAAAACAACAGAAAACAAGGATAAAACCACTGAAAACAAGGATAAAACTACTGAAAACAAGAAGGAGTTAAAGAAACCAGACTGTGAGTTAGGAATGGAAAGTATGGCATGGAATGCCTTAACTCTCAGAATGCTACATGTAGATTCTGTTGTCATATGCAAAATCATTGCATGATGAATTGATCTTGGAAAAAAATGTGAAGAAATGTTATATACTTCCATCTGTACCATGACTCTGAATTATTAAGCAATGTAATGGCATGATAAATCAAGTGCTATTGATATCTTGGAAATGACTGTTAACATAACGAGGGTTTAGTGCAACAAAGGGCTATCTTCATTTTGTGGTCAAAATGAGGTTTTGATATAAAAATGATCAATAAGAGACCATGAACCCATTGGTAATAATGGTTTCTATAGCAAACTTTGCTACAGCATCTGCATTAAATCAGTGTTTACATCATTACTTCATTGCAAGTTTTTCAAAATGGCCAAAAACACAGATAGTCCTTTGTTGCACTGAACCGTAGATAGATATGTATTTCTGAGTTCATTATCATGACAAGGTATTTGTATATGCATCTTGCCAGAAACCAGTCTTTATTTGTATAGTCTGTCAGTAATGCTTATTTGCTAACATACAAGAAATCTGATCTTGATGTATTGTGTTGCGTTGTGTTGTTTATGTGATTTTTGTGAGTCTGTGTTGTGTTGTGTTGTTGGCAATCCCTCTGCCGAGTTGATCCCTTGTCTACATAATGGGGGAATTTGTGCAATAAGTCTATGGGAATCAGAGAATTCAGTAGTCAACGGGTTAATTACTCCTTGTTAACATACATTTACTCTGTAAAACATGCCAATCCCCTCCCCTTCAAAAAACCTTTCAGGATAGTGAGCTTTGCAGTTCTGTATAAAGGCCCAAAGGTACATGTAGCACATGTAGGACGTGTGATTGTGCAACTACTTCTACATGTCGTGAATTTCTTTTGATGTTATGAGAGGTCCTGTAAGCTGTCACTATGAACATGGCGGACAAAGAAAGCGGACAGAATAAACAACCTCTCATTCTACCCTTCACAATGGTTCTGGTAGTCAAAAGAACATCCCTTTACAGCTATTATGTTTAATCATATAGTTCCAGGTGAATATGCATGTGACACCTGTTTCACATATTTTAGACAATAGCAGTGAAGGGATGTTCTTTTGACTACCAGAACCATTGTGAAGGGTAGAATGAGTGGTTGTTTATTTTGTCTGCTTTCTTTGTCTGTCATGTTCATAGTGTGTGATTAAAAAGTCCAAAAATGGTCTGTGTTTATGAGAAACAAATCTGCATCCAGAAAGAAAATTAAAAGAAACTAAGGAGATTGATGTTTGAACATTGATTCTCTTTACCAGTTTTATGTTTCTCCAGTGTGTCTCAGCCTTTCCATTCAAAAAGAAAAATCTTGAAAAGTCACCAGCTCCTTACCAAAACAGCATGTCAAGCGTATTTTATATTGTTTGCATGTTATGTTTTTTAATATCATATTCATATTTTGTCATCTTGTTTATTCCTTTTGTTATTGCATCAGCTACTCAAGGCAATATAATCAATTTCATTTTCTTTACTTCTCTTTGCTTTTTCACTTTATGCTTTACAACTGAAAGAGAGTAACAAGCATGTTTGTACTTGTTCTTCAAAGATGAATGAGAAAGGATACATTGTGTATCTGAAAAGAACGATTTTAATTGGAATTCAATTTCCTTTGTATGATTTGTGTAAACCGTGTTTTCTGGCTTTATATAAAAGTTATACATTTTTGCACTTCATGGGAAACTAAAAATAGCATGTAGAAATGCAAGTAAAATTCAATCAAATCAAATTAAATCAAATCAAATCAAATGATCAGACTCCAGAAAATCTCATTTGGAGTATTATTTTCACTGGATAAGTATTAAGTAAGAAAATGATTTTTAATGTTGTTACATATTCAAGAGGGTGTAAATCGACAAAACACGAAGGCTTATTCACATATGAAGTGGCAATATCCTGCTGGGTTTTTTTTTTTTAACGTACACTATATAGATGTATGGTATAATTGCGGTGGCAAAAAAAACCAAAAAAAAACAAAAACATGCCGAAGCAAAGATAATCTTTTTGTTTTGCCTCCTGGCAGCAAAAAGGTGTGGACCAATCAAATTTTTATAAAGTTAGGGGAAAATATGAGGTCACATGTTTGCCTGCTCAAATTTGGGCAAAACTCTTTTTTATTTGAGCATTAACATGTTAATGCACGTCTTATAATCATAGGTGGCGCTGTTTACCATGCGACATGCAAACACTATAAAATCTCGGGGGGGGGGGGGGGGTCACCACTGGGGTTAGCTGCCAGATATTTGAATGAGCCTTAAGTAGTAGAAAATAGATTACATTGAAACTAATGATGTCAAAGCCTTTTGCACTTCATTTTCTTTTTACCCTGAACCTTTATGCTTGTAATCCATTCCATTTTATCTCACTTTAAAAGCCCCCCCCCCCCATGAGAATGTGGAATCACAAATGTATTTTGGACAGTTTTATTTGTCACGATAACATTACAAACTTGAAAGATATCTTGACAAGAATAAGCTGAAAGTAGCTATGTATTTCCTCCATTTTCCTTCATATCACAATCTCTAATTATGCTAAGTGTGTATTTCTTGTGATAGATCTTACAAATGGTATCGCAGCCCGTAGGAACAGGCGAGCCGAAGCAGAGAAGGAGGAGAAGACGGAAAAGACATCAACGCAAACCAAGAAAGACACCGACACCAGATCAGCCAATGTCATCTTGAGTCAGCTCAGGGGCGGTGATCAGAAACCCAAAGCGACAGAAAACGGAGACGTTTCAACAAACTCCAAGCCTGATGATGAAACATCTAGTAAACCCAGGTGGAGAAGAGACAGGGGAGGTACTGCATATCATTTCTTTATTTACTGAAATAGACACTATGAACATGGCGGACAAAGAAAGCGGACAAAATAAACAACCTCTCATTCTACCCTTCACAATGGCTCTGGTAGTCAAAAGAACATCCCTTCACAGCTGTTATCTTTAATCATGTAGTTCCAGGTGAATATGCATGTGACACCTGTTCCACATATTTTAGACAACAGCAGTGAAGGGATGTTCTTTTGACTACCAGAACCATTGTGAAGGGTAGAATGAGGGGTTTGTTTATTTTGTCCACTTTCTTTGTCTGTCATGTTCATAGTGAGATCTATGCAATCAAGCCTGAGAAGTATTACACAAAAGTCATATATAGTACACATCGCACACAGTGAGCTAGCTCTGTTGTGGCAACTTGCCGTTTTCGAGCCGGTTTTTCTCCTTTTTGTCTCTCTTTCTTGAGAGAAGCAAGGATGGAGAAAACAGCAAGGAAATGGCTACAAAATGGCAACCAATCTCAAACAGGATGTGGAGGTGTAGCCGTTTTGTAGCTTGAAACTCTCTCTTTTATCGCTGTTTTGGAGTGCTTTAAAAACAGCTAATTTTGTACAATACCTCTTCTCCATAGCAAATAACAAAGGAAATGGCTACAAAAAAGGCTAATTTTGTGCATTTGGCACATTTGGGTTCACTGTGACACACCCCCCTCCAATCCTTCCTCCCCATAGATTGTATAGGCCTACTTATCCTAAAAAAAATCTAAATGTGTAAAAGCACTGGCTAATCCTTTAGCTTTGGACAGCTCTGAATAATTTTCAATTGGTAACAGTTTCTTTTTTCAAAGAACAAAAAATTCTAGTAGAAAAATAGAGAAGGAAATACATAGAATTGTTACAAGAAAATCTAACATTTGCTACAACCTACCCCTAAACAGCAAAAAAAAAAAAAAAAAAAACTTGAGGAAAAATGTATCTTTTTTCCACAGCCTCAAACTTCGTGTCTCGAAATGTATCCTGGGCAATCCTGATCCTGGGCAAGTCCACTATGTTACAGATCAAATCTAAGATATTTAGTATTCATGATGATGAAGTTAATAAAATAGCCTGACTAGAGCTAGGAATTCTATGAAGTATGAATTAAAGTGATACGTTTGATGTCAGTTTATGCTCATAAATGTATAAGGTGAAGTTACATAAGGGACATCGATATTACCTGTGACTTGCCCTCCTGTCTTCTTTTTGCAGATATAAAGGAAAAACCAGAAGAGAAGGTGGTGAATGGTGACATATCTTCAGCAAGTAAACCAAAGGAAGAGGTGGAAACTAAAGCAAAAGATGAGAGCAAGGCTCCAGTCAAGGACAGCAAACCAGCAGATACCAAAGAGGAAGAGAAGAAACAAGAAAAGAAGAAGAGGCCTTTTATAGGTACATGTGTAGCACATAAGTGTTTTTTGGGGTCTTTTGTTAGTAACAGAAAGGCATCAGATCATTTGATTATTGGTTTAATGTTCTCTTGGCTCTCACCAGACAAAACAAACACAAAACCCAAAAAACACCAGCCCTCATTTGCATTTGTAATTGCTGATAATTGTAGTAGTAGAAGTAGTAGTAGTAGTAGTAGTAGTAGCAGTGGCAGTGGTAGTGGTAGTGGCAGTGGCAGTGGCAGTAGTGGTAGTGGCAGTGGCAGTGGCAGTAGTGGTAGTGGTAGTGGTTGTGGTAGTGGTTGTGGTTGTGGTTGTGGTTGTGGTAGTGGTAGTGGTAGTGGTAGTAGTAGTAGTAGTAGTGGTAGCAGTAGTAGTAGTGGTAGTAGTAGTAGTGATAGTGGTAGTAGTAGTAGTGGTAGTGGTGGTGGTGGTGGTGGTGGTAGTGG
>CM057158.1:30112861-30138098 GCA_029962745.1 Echinometra lucunter
GTAGTAGTAGTAGTAGTAGTAGTAATAGTAGTAGTGGTAGACTTTATTGGATAAATTTTTGTCACAAGGCTAATCTGCCACAAGGTCCATTGCACAATTAGTAACAGATTATCACAAATATAAAATGAAAAACAAAATGAATGCATTAATAATTGATCAAATGTGTGAGCATACATTAAGGATAATTGTACATTTAACTTATTTCAGAATACTTAATATGATATGAAAAGTAGAAATTAAATCTTTTCTCCTTATTTTCAGGCTGTCGCAAATGTGGGTTTTTTTTGTGTGTGTGAATAGTATTCAAAATACTTATTAAAGATTAACATTGAGTTTTTGTGAAAAAAAGAATAGATTTCACCGACATCTGCAGTGAATTTGGGAACCGAAAAATATTTCATTCCATGTTGCACTGGACATACAAAATGCAAGGGGGATATGACCTGTTGTACTGTAAAACAAAATTCTACCTGTTCAGTAACCAGAAAATACTCTGATGATGGGATTTCTCTGCTCTTTGTATTTCCTATCCTCACAGTCAAACAACCTGAAATCAAGATAGAGGAACCGCCAAAGGAGGAGGAGAAGAAGAAAGAGGAGCCAAAGGAAGAGGAAAAAGAAGAAGTGGTTGTGCCTTTGACGCCAGTTGTAACAGATACTAAATCTGCTGTAAGGACTACAGACAAAAAAGACGAAGCACCAAAAGACGTTGTTGAGAACGAAAAGGCTAAGACTGATCCGTCAGATCGCGGGAATTCATTGACCGTGACGACTAGCGATCAGAGTGATGAGAGTTCGAAAGATTCAAAGACACGCAAGATATCGACTACCTTGCAGAACGTGAAAAAATTGGAAGAGCGCAAGGCAGACTTGATGGTAGTGAAGGAGAAAGAGGAGGAGGAGGAAAGTAAGAAGGTGCAAGAAGATAAGGAATTATTGAGTAATAGCGGTGCTGTTCAGTCTATGCATAAACATTTACAGGAGCAACAGGAGAAGTCTAATGATCAGAAGGAGAAGGAGAAGGCAGGGCCACGTGGTGATGTGAGTGGTAAGATCAGTCAAGCCATTGAAGGTATTAAGGTTAGTAATGTTGCTCCCAAGGAGCCAGAACCTGTGGCTCCTAAGGAGGATGAGATTAAGAAGGAGGAGGAAGCATGGGAAGAGGTGCTGAAGCTGAATGATAGAGAGCTACGGGTCAACAAGTGGGACTTCACAGATCTTTGCAGGGACGATGACAAGGATGTCCTCAAGACCATCCCCATGATGATGGGCATTGTCCCGCACACCACAGCTCCTGACGGAGCTCCACCTCCACCACCTGTCCCTGGCCTAGGGGGACCACCGCCGCCGCCTCCAATTCCTGGTGCACCACCTCCGCCCCCCTTCATGAAGGGACCAGGGGCGCCTCCACCGCCACCACCAACCATCGACAGTAACACCTTCCCCAAGTCCAAGAAGAAGAAGACTGTACGTCTCTTCTGGAAGGAGACCCAGCCCGAGACCATGACGTTGGGTAGGAATGGTATCACATCCACCATCTGGACCCAACTGGATGATGTCAACATTGACAGTAAGAAGCTGGAACATCTCTTTGAGTACCGAGGGAAAGACCTCATCACAAAGGTACGTCTTAAAAATATCCAGTTCACAGAAAAAGTCATGAATTAACATTTTGCATTGTACATGTATTTTAAGTGTTAAATAAAGCAGAAAATTGAGCACATTTGGAAAATGATGCCAGAACAAAACTTTCTTTTAATGGAACGAGAGAAAAAAAAAAGGTTGTATATTTGCTTGAAAGCTGTATGAGAAGCTTAGATTATTGGTAGCTTGAATATTTTGCAATCAAAAGCCTGAAACTGCCAGCATCATTGTAGATGAAAGCCATAGCAAACTTGTAGAAAAAATTGCCCTGTATTTCTCTTTATTAAAATTCAAACAAAGAGGACATGATGCATTGCATGCAAATATTGAATGCAATATATGAATGTAAACCTTTAACCTTAACCTTAATAAACGAAACAAACCTCGCACAGCTAGACATGGGAAAGTTATACAGTGATACTCACAGAAAAAGTTCTATATGTGACATGTTTCAAAATGGGCATTAAGTGCTACCTCTTAATTTAATAGTTTTAAGGTTATTTGAGAAAGTAAAAAACTATTAAAGTATCAGGAGCTGTTTTCAACTCAATATGTGGATTAACCCTAAAAGAACTGGGGAAGGGGGCATCATACCCCCATACAATTTTCCCTGAGCAATTTGAACCACAGCATTCCACATCACGCCACTTTCTGACATTTTTTCTTTCAAGTCTTGCACAGTTTTTTGACACCAAATTTTCAAAAAATGGGTTGTACCGTTGCCGAGTGAAAAAAGGTATCTTCTGTGACCTCGCATTATTTGCCATACATAAAGTATTTTTTTCAAGTGAGTGGTACATTTTAAGTATCAAAATGAATACAGGACCAAAATGCTAGAAAAGAGAAAAATTGCAATCATTTTGTGAGAAAATATCTCTTTAATTTCATTGGTTAAAGCAATACTAGAGACATAATTTAGGGGTAATTTAATCTTTGATGATGTACGATAGTTTAAATTTGTATTTGTGATTAAGTTCATATCATTTTGATTACAGAATTGACAACAACATATTTTGTGAATGTATGATTTTATGAATGTATTAACATACTCATACTTGTATTAATCTGTGTTGTTTGTGTGTTAGTTTCTTGTAGATTTCCTCTTGATATTCAAATGCAGAAAGCTGCATAATGTATGATAAATGAACTGATGAAATATATGATTACCATATATACTTGCCATATATGCGATATTTTCATATTATTTCTTTTGTATATTCATAGATGCAAAGCAAATTCTCATTGATGCTTATCAAGATTATTAAGTGTTCTGATTTGATATATTTTGAGTATGAGATATGCCTTACCCCTACCCTTCGAATGTAATATCCCAAAATGCCTATTTTACATGCATATATCATCTCAAAGCAAAATTAGCAAAAATAGGTCAAACTTAATTCATATATATATCCAAGGGGGGAAAAGGGGAGCAAGTAAAAAAAAAATAAAATCAGTTGAGACCAGTGAAAGCAGCTGAATTGACCTGTACTTGAGAAAAAAAAACACAAAACCAGGCATATATTTATTGCATAAACTGCATGGCACATGTAAATTTCAAAGCCCATGTACAGTAACAAGAAGCCATATTCATTAGGAAATTAAATGTGAATGTGTTTGGAAAAAAAGACAAACCCTTGACCTTTGATGCACTGTTTGGAATACAGATAATTTAGAAAAGTTCCCCCCAACACAGAGATCAATACCATGCTGGATTATTTGGATCTAACATTTTTCTCACATATTTATGTGGTATTCGGGATATGTAATATCTCGGAAGTTTAAAATTATTAGTATTTTGATATACCTGTTTAGGAATATCATTTAAAGAGATTCCTTGAAGCCAGCATTGTACATGGATTTTAAACTGAAGAAAAACCTCTTAGCCCCAACACTGTGATGTTTGTTGGAATTCCTTCATCTCCCTCCCCCCCCCCATGTCTTAAAATAAAAATTAGAATTATATCTACTCCCTATTCATTATCAAGAAATACCCCCTTTTCCATTGATAGCTTCATATATAAACAAAATACTCTCTTTCTCATGAATTTATGATGTAAGGACATTTTCGCAACCAAGTATGCGATCGCTGCTCGAGCATGCCGTGTGCGCATGCTCAAATCCAAGGAGCAAAAATCTTTGCATACTAATCGCTGATTATCTAGCCACTCAACTGCATCCTACGTTGAGAATGGACACAGTTTTGGCCAAGAACCATTCTTGTTTTCAGCAAGACAGAGAGTTCTTTGGATTTGATCTTATGGGTGTGTAAAGATTTGTGTTCTTTTGGATTTGAGCATGCGTCCACGACACACTCGACTAGTGGTTGCATACTTGGTTGCATAAACTCTATATTATATGCTGCCTGTCGCATGGACAAGTTCAAAGATTAAAGGCATGATATATTGCCTGTTTACTAACATGCTCTTTTTCCCTATTCTTCTTTTTCTTTTTGTTTTGTTTTGTTTTGCACTGGCTGTTTTAATCATTTTGTTTGATTTATATGGAAACGAAAAAAAAAATTACTGCTGCCTTCAATGCAACGCACGTGTGCACATACACTTGATGTTCGTCTGCTACTACAAATACTACTACTTCTACCACTTCTGCTACCTCTGCTACAATTATTACTCTACAGGATCAGGTTTGTGCACATCTGTTTTGAATTATGGGAATAGTTGAGCTCTGGTCAAGGTGAAAAAGATGTAATTTTATTCTTATGCTTCCCATTCCGCCATCAAGGAATATCATGAAAATAATTTCCCCTGAAAAGGATTGCTCTTCAAAACCAGAAATAGTTTTAGGACCAAACTCTCGTCACACGTGCTGTAGTAACATTACTCTGTTTAGCGCATATAACTCCCAGCAAGATTTTTTTTATAATTTCAAAATCCTACAGTGTACACCAATTTTAGTGTACCCTATAATGAATCTTTCCAAATTGCTTTCAGTTAATTTCAAAATATACAGTAATCACTTGACCACAACTCACCTTTACCTGTAAGCTCTGGGCCCATCTCTCTTGTAATAACAATAACTTTACTAGTCAGTTTTACTGGTATAATAGGAGGCACTACTGTTTATTTTTGTATGTGACATATGAACATTTTTTTATTAATTGTCAATGAATCTATTCAAACTATCTTTAGAAGACTGCATATGCAAAAAATAATAGTTTAAACAAAATATGAGAATGGACAGGAAGAGGATCTAAATTTTGTAAGACAGGAGTGATTGCTTCATATGTTTTAGTTCGGGTCACTAATCTTGCTGCTGAATTTTGAATAGTTTATCATCTTCCGAATTGTCGCTGTGATAAACCAAAAAGAAGGCTGTTACGGAAATCAATGTGCCATAAAACAAATGCATGGACATAGTTATCAGTGATGGGCTTATCCAGAAAATCATGATTTTTTTTTCATTTTTATGCAAAGTGTACCAAACAGCAGGACATCTATGAGATACAAATTCTCAAATGTCAAACAACATTTTTAAAAAAATCACTCCTAAATTTTAACCAGATCTGTTTGCATACATGCATTAATTTTCCAACTAGATTTATCATCTGAATTGATTCTGTTTCTCGAAATCATGCAAAAATGTGGAGGAAGTCTGTCCTACTGCTAATTAGCCTATGGTTATTCAGTTTGGACCACATTAATACAAAATAATGAAAAATGCCAAGTGTTTACAATTTACTGGTTATCTTAATTTCCAGGGATTTCAAACAGAGAATGTGTCATAGTCGTATTCTTTTATCAGTAATGAAAGTTATTGTTAATAGGTGTATTGAGATGGCCTTTTATCTATTTTTCAAGTTTGAATATTTTGGTTGTTTTTTGTTGTTTTTTTATGTTTATTTGTATTTATTTATTTTGGTTTATTTCTGTTAGTTTATTTCTGTGTTTTAAAATTTGATTTTGTATGTTTTTTCTCGTTTCTTTTATTTGTGCCATTTTTGTTCACTTGTTATTGTATAATTGTTTGCACCAGAACGAATGTGTCATGGCATAAACTACTAAAATCTGAATGCCCCATTATATTAATTCTTAATATGAATAAAGAACAGAAGGAAATAAGATATCTCTGTGGTTTTCTAGGACTTGAAGTAAATAAGTGTTGTAAAGTTTAGGCACAAATTTTGTTGTCTCTTTTTATTCAATGATCTGCTATGAAGTGATTTGGGATTTTTTCAGGTGGAGGCTTATGGTGTATTTTTCAAAATGTTTGCTGAAAAAATGATATCTGTAAGGTTTTGAAAGGGATAAGTAGTTCATTTCCCATTCTACGCAGGATTGCAATGGATTTTTATTCTGGTCTATCCTCAATCAGTCTCTGTCCAAAAGATGTAGACAAAGATCAGAATACAACTGCTGAGAGAATAGAGAAATGAACTTAACCCATTTGTGACAGAGGTCCACATTTTGTGGTTTGGCCTAATATCTTTTGATGCAAAGCCCTAAAAATCATACCAAATACATGAGCAGAAAAAGCCAAAGATTCTACACAAACTGCCCATTTTGGTTGCATCAATATTTGTTGTTTGTTGCAGAAATTTTTTAAAATGAAAATAAGCATTAAAATCCTTAAATTGGCAATGTGATAGAAGGTTTAAAATCACCGTTTTGCCCTGCAAATTGGCAACGTTTTGACTTCTCAACATAATTTCTGTCAATTTATATTCATTTCAGATACATGACGTTTTATAAGAGAAATGAAGCAATAAAATAAGAATGTTGGTGTTGCCAATTTGAAGAATAAAAGCTGATCAAATTAGGCTTTAAATAATTCCTGTCACGAATGGGTCAATCTGCCCTGCGTAAATCTGCTGAGTGCAAAACAACACAGATAATATATCAGCCACAGATTTTATTCTGTTTGGGATTCAAAGTGCGAGGAACTATAAAAGTGGTAAACATTTTAAATGTTACACAATGAGTAAGGTTTATAGTCAATCTGTAGCTCTGTTCACTCCCCAAACGCAAATCAATAATTTGACAAACTGTTATCATTATTCATTTATTATCCATTTGTTTATTAAGTAAACAGGGTGAGTTGTTAAAATGTTATGTAACAATAATTAATACAGAGTGTATTTATGCATAAGTAATTACAATATGAATGAATAATTATATGAGTAATGGCTTCAGTGGTTCAGGTAAAATGGCTGCTTATTATTGGGGCTGCATATCTTAAAACTTTTTAGTAATAGTCTGAATTTGGAAGTGACCTATTTTTTAAAGTTTTCAGGTTTTGAAAATCCAGATTGTAGTAAATAGCAAAAATGACTCATTTGGCTTGTCAGTCGATTATAAGAAAAAAAATCAATTTTTTTTTTAGAATTATATTGGACAATTTAAAATATGTTTAACCAAAGAGGAGTGAGTTATTATAACATTATAAGCGTTTTTCATGTTATAAGTTTGGCTTATCAGTATAGTCCAAGTCCTTTGGAAGCGCATAGAAACATTATATCATGGTGTGATATGCACTATACAAGAACTGTATATTATTATTATTATTATATTATTATCCTGACAATTCATTTTTGAAGTGTACTGAAATAATGTATTTTAAAGATGAGGATTCATTTGGGATACGACATTAAACTTTGTTTTTGAAAAAAGGTGAGGAAATTAATGAAGTAAAATAAAATAAAAACATTTTGCCACTTGAATTTACAGAAAGCTATGGAGGCCAACAAGAAGAATTTCATCACGGTGCTAGATCCTAAGAAATCCAACGCAATCAACATAGGTCTTACTGTACTGCCACAACCGAGATCCATCAAACAAGCTATCTTAAACATGGATAGCATGGTGATGAACAAGGAGGGTGTAGAGGTGAGTGAAGGGAGGGGCAGGGGTAAGTCGGAGGAGAGAGGTATAGGGGGAAGGGGGGGAGGTTAGGGGAGGGATACTTGAAAATTAGATCTAGATCAAACCAGCTGTCTTGAGCATGGTACAAGGAAGGTGTAAGTTTGAAGGGGGCATGGTGAGGATAGGGAGGGTTGAAGAAAGGGGATGGAATCAGAAGGCAGGGGAGGGGTAGGTGGGGGGCATAGTTAGAGGAGGATAGTAAATACATACAAATTGACTGGGTCATTTGTAGAAGCTACATTGATAGTCAAACCTGTCTATAAATCTTACACACTTACAGAAACTCCTGACGATGGTACCATCAGAAGAGGAGGTCGCTAGGATACAGGAAGCCATGTTGAACAACCCTGATATACCTCTTGGCTCAGCGGAACAGTTCCTTCACATGCTGTCCACCATCAGTGGACTGGAAGCAAGGCTAAATCTCTGGCTCTTTAAAATGGACTATGACAACATGGAAGAGGTGAATAAGTAACAAACTGTGCATTTCAAGTCATGCAGTTATCACCACAACTACTACTGCATTTTATGTTGCTAATTCTCCAGTGTTTTTAGATGTTTGATATTTACTGTAGCCTTCTTATTTGAAAGATCTAGGTTTGGGAAAGGGTTAGCAATTTGGTATAAGGTTAGATTATGGTTGCGGCTGCATCGACATTATGCCTCAGAGGGTTCAATTCAGAACTTATTGCATGAAATTGATGGGATGAGTGATTGACCATATACCCTATATTATTTTTGTTGATTATTTCAAAAATTTTATGGAATGTATTTCATTTTTAAGGATATTTAGATAACAATTAATTTCTTATTTGATAGAGCCAATTTGGGACTAATTTTTATAATGCTCTAAATAACACATCACATCAAAGATTTTAGTAAAAAATGGTGATTATATGCTTCCTACTCAAGCTTCCTGAAATGTGGTGCTGGCGCAAACAACTAGGTGTGTCATGGAGAGATAGAATGTTGAATGAAGAGGTATTGCGCGTGTTCAAGAAGAGCGCATGCTGATTCAAACGATCAGACAAAGACTGAAGAAATGCGACATGATGGTTTGATGGTCAGAATTATAGAAGGTCACCTGCATGGAAAGAAGGCAAAGGGAAGACCATGTAAAGGCTTCCTAGATGATTAGCAGAATGTGGATCTGAAACAGATGATTCAAGAGCGTAGCACTTGGAGAGACATTGGTCATAGAAACTGATTGAACCTGTCATTAAACTGATAGATCACTATTGATGACTCGAGCTTAGACTTGCCCATATATCAGTTGAAATATTTTTAGTTTATTATCATTAATATGTGTGCTGTCCAAAATCATGATCCTGCTTACTATCTGTTTGCTCTTTTTTTTTCATTAATATTTTCTAATATACAGGAGGTAGCTGAACCCATGGCCGATCTCAAGAAAGGCATTGAAGACTTGAAAGAGTCTAAGACGTTCAAGAAGATCCTATCAACATTACTTGCCATTGGAAACTTCTTGAATGGTGGAAGAGTAAGTCCTTTCTTGAGTTTTATACCATTTCCTGTAAACCTTAAAGGGTAGTATATCAGTGTCATATAGAACAACATTGAAGATGATATCATATAAAGACCATATCACATATGAAAGCAATCTATCAGAAGACTAATATGAATAAAATTATTGATTGTAGTCAGATATATTCATTATGTAGATATATTTTTCTGTATGATGACCACGTTCAAAACAGTTCATTTTCTTGATCATTGTGTTCTTTGTGTATATTCACTTTCATCACAATTTCCGGTTGACTGCTGTCGATTTGAAAATATTGACCATAGTTTGTGTTCATTATTGATGAAGGGTTAGAATACCTCTATTGAAGACATTTTTCCCGCTTCGTCCCTTTGTTACTTTCAGACTGTACGTGAAATCAAGTTTCTAAGTATAAATAACTGACTTTTGTCAGTTGGCATGCAGTGTACATCAGGGCTCGACACTAATTACAAACCATGGAAAAATGACTTTAAAAATGTTCTTTTATTCTAATATATTTAAGAACCTGTTTTGTTCTGTCTAGAAGGAAAAATGAACTCTACACCATAGTTTGTGTGGAGCCCTGTGTACACGTCTACGTTTGCTCGTTTATAGTAATATATATATGTTTGTTTATGGATTTATATCCAATTGAATAAACCTGACAATGTGATAGAGCATGTTTCTTAGTAACATATTTTTTGCTAAAATACTGTATATGTCACTTTGTTACATGGTAATGTGCTTCAGACAGTGCAAAACAAAATGGAAACACACAAAAAAATTGAACAAACAATCAATTTTGTGCCAGATTTCTGCAGATTCAATAAATATTCAATATTTCAGCATATGATTGGATCATGTTTAAGTAAGATTATTGAGCATGTGATTTATAATGAGATTGCAGTGCATTCATTTTCCTCTCCTAACATTCATCCATTTCCTAGTGTATTAGAATGAATGTATACATGTAAGCAGTACATTTCTTATTAGAAAAGGGTGTTTGCTGGATATTGTTACTTTGGTAGCATGCAAAATAGTATGATGAAGTCATGTGATGTGGTGTTTGGTACCCTTCGGTACCAATTAAAAATTTACCATTCGGTGGAATTATTATTATTATCATTTCTTCAGCCTTGTACCCTGGGTACTGAAATATGTGTGAAAGTAATTTTTTAGTGTTTTACGCAAGAAGATCTTAATAAATTTAAGAAAATTGTTATCGTACATTGTCATTAAAAAAGGAAAATCGGCATTGGGATTGTTATCGCTGGTAGTGACATATTAGTCACCATTACAACAGTGTATAACTGTATTCTGATGGGCATGAGATGGTGCTACACAACACTGTACCAAAATATGTATCCTCCCCCCCCCCCCCCCCCCCCCCCCCCCCCCCCCAAAAAAAAAAAAAAAAAAAAAAAAAAGAAAAGAAAAGAAAAAAAGCTGGAGAACACATTATTTGATGGCTTGAGCAAATAGAATGAATACAGAGTAATGAGAAAAAAATATTTTCAAAATGGAATACAGTCAGTAAAATACACATGTACATCACATTTTATCAAGTAATAGTTGGGTAATGTAGAATTTCTCATTTGCCAGTAATTAATCCTTATTAGGAAAATTCTTTACATCATAATCTGTTTGGTTTTTAAATATTGATGGAGGCCTGTTTTTCAAGTATGAACACCATATAGCATATCAACATAAACTTTGAATAGAGAGTCCAATTGTTTCAAATTCCAATCTCAAAGAGCAAATTCCCTACAATCCTTGAAGTTTACCCCTCCACATCATGCAGCTTGCCATAGGTTCTTGAGATTATTCAGTCCTTTTTTTTAAATAACTTCATTTGAATAATTCATGTGCTTGTTGATGAGATTCCCTTGATTCACTTCCTTGATTCAGGCTGCTGGTTTCAACCTCGAGTACCTGAGCAAGGTTCCTGAGGTGAAAGACACTGTCCACAAACAATCTCTTCTCCATCATCTCACTGCCTCGGTCATGGAACAGTTCCCTGATAGTACAGACTTCTTCTCAGAAGTTGGAGCCATCTCAAGATGCGCAAAGGTTAGTCAGACAGAGGTGGAGGAGGGTGGTGGTGGTGGTGGTGGTGATGGTGGTGGTGATGGTGGTGGTGGTGGTGATGATGATGATGATGATGATGATGATGATGATGATGATGATGATGATTATAATGATGACTATAATGATAATGGTGATGATAAGGATGATGATGGTGATGATAAGGATGATGATGGTGGTAATGATAATGACAATGATATGATGGTTGTGACGGTTATGATGGTGATGTTGATGATGATGATGGTGACAATGATGCTGCTGCTGATGATAGTGATGATGGTCATGCCTTAGTCATGGAACATTTCCCTAATAGTACTTCTCAGAAGTGAGAGCCATCTCAAGATTTCATAAGGTTAGTCAAGGATAAGAAAAGGAGAAAGCTTATATTGGTGGCAGTGGTAGTGTTGGTGGTGTTATTGGTAGTGGTGATGATGTTGATGATGAGGAGGAGGAGGAGGAGGAGGACCATTATTCTGGAGATATAATGCCTGTTTTAGTGTGTGATCAATTAGGCTCTACACTCCCTTTAACATGCATGTAAACTCTTTGGGGTTTTTTCTGTATTCTTCAGGTTGATTTTGACCAACTCACCATCAACCTCTCCAGACTGGAAGAACAATGTAAAACGTCCTGGGATTACCTGCAGGTTATTACACAACATGAGAAAACACCACAAAATAAAAACAAGTAAGTCTGCACATGTATCTTGGATTCTTTCTTTGGTATGAAGCAGCAAAAATAGACCAGCACTGGGGGTGTTTCATAAAGCTGTTTGTAAGTTACGCACGACTTTACGCACGACTGGTGATATGTTCTTGTGCTACATGTAAATGATTGAGAATCTGATTAGCACCCAAGAACGTGTTCCAGTCGTGTGTTAAGTCGTGCGTAACTTACGAACAGCTTTATGAAACACCCCCCAGGATTTCCAGCACGAGTTAAGCAGTTTCATCTAGTTTTTGCAGCCTTGCTCCCTTTGGCTTGTTGATGGTTTTGAGGTCCAAAGGATGAAATGCAGCTTGTTTTCATTTGTTCAGTTGCCTGTAGGCAATGGTATATGTTATGTTCCTAAAATGTATGGAATCATTGCGAATTATATTCTTAAGACTTCATAGTGAAAGTGCAGGGCCCCGTTTCATAAAACTTGTTATCAATAACAAGTAGCAATAACTGTTATAAGCTACTGAAATTCTTGCATCTGAGTGGCTGAGAGCAAATTTGTCATAGAAATGTGACAGTTGTTACTGATAACAAGTTTTATGAAATGAGGCCCAGGTATAATGATTAATGGACATTTCACAATTAAATGAAAACTATGATATTCTCCTTCAATACATAGATTTATCACTATTAACCCATTTGTGACAGGAATTATTTAAAGCCTAATTTGATCAGCTTTTATTCTTCAAATTGGCAACACCAACATTCTTATTTTATTGCTACATTTTTCTTATAAAATGTCCTGTATCTCAAATGAATATAAATTGACAGAAATTATGATTAGAAGTCAAAAGTTGCCAATTTGCAGGGGAAAACGGTGATATTAAACCTTCTGTCACATTGCCAATTTAAGGATTTCAATGCTTATTTTCCTTTAAAAAATTTTCAGCATCAAACAACGAATATTGACGCAACCAAAATGGGCACAGTTTGTGTAGAAACTTTTGCTCTTTCTGCTCATGTATTTGGTATGATTTTTAGGGCTTTGCATCAAAAGATATTAGGCCAAACCACAAAATGTGGACCTCTGACACGAATGGGTTAAACATTTTCATCTCTCTTTTTCTCTTTATGTCTTCTAGACTACATGACTTTCTGCAAGATTGTGCCAAGAGAATTATAGTACTCAAGATTGTACATAGAAGAGTAAGCAATAGGTATGTAAGCAGTTCATCTACAATCATGCACTTGCATTCTCTGAACTCATAACATTACATAGTTTTCTTACAAAATATATTTTGTTTTTTTGAAGACACCTTTTTCAGAAAGTTTTTTATTACTGGTATTTTTTATTTGTATGCTTAAGCAGTAACATTTTGGGAGCTCTGTTACATCACAACACAGTAGAGTATATTGATAATAGTAACTGCGCTATATAGATTTATCTATTTATTAGATGTTAATCAGCTTTATCCCTCAAATTGGAAACATTTATTTTTATTTTCGGAACCTTCAGGGTTGGAAAAAATAAAATTGCATATAACGTGAACCAGAATGAACAAAGTTTGGAAAATTAACCAAAAATTGTTCCCACAAAAATAGCGATTTTATATTTTAAACTGCGTTGCCAGTTGAGAGAGTCTAATGATTAGTAACACTTAAATTCCTATTGTTCAAGAATGGCACAACATACCGTATTGGGAATGGACTCGCTAGAATAGATTTGTGAATTATCTTTTTCTTTTATTAACTAGCATCAAAGGAATTGCAAGTAACAAAACTATGCATAGACTTGATTATTTTTAAGGTTGGTCAAACTTGATGTTAATGCTGTGAAAATTTGTAAGATTGGTCAAAATTTTTGTTCATACTGTGAAAAATATCTACTTTTCAGATTCAACAAATTCTTACTCTACTTGGGTATGAGTACAAGTGCAGCCAGGGAAGTCAAGATCAGTACATTCTGCCGTATCATCAGTGAGTTTGCCTTGGAGTATCGTACCGCCAGAGAGCGCATCATTGAGCAGGAGAAGAAGAAGGCCAATCATAGAAAGAGGAATAAGACCAGAGGCAAGATGATCACCGAGGTGAGTCAAGGTTTATTGTATCTGCTGCTTCTCGAAGGTCATGATTGTGAGACAGAGACTTGACTTCTTTGGACACATTGTAAAATCAAAGAGTATGGAATAGGCTGTCATGCTTAGAAGAGAGCATGGTAAAAAAAAGAAGAGGAGGACAAAGGATTAGATGGATAGACGGTTTGATTAAAGCCCACCACACACTATACGATCCGTCTGCAATTCAGTTTTGGAAAAATTTGTTATAGCATTGGATGTGAACATTCAAACATGTAAAATCTTAATGGTCAAAGTTCCGAATAGTCGTATCAATACTAAAATTGAAATTCCGTGCTATTGCGAGCCTCCCTGTAGGAATAAAAGTGAACTCAATTCTGAATCGTAATGACATCATTGCAGTCTTGTGATCGGCTACAATTTGAAGCCAATTTCACTTTTACTCGGACCACAAGGCTTGCAGTTAACCCAAATTTTGATTAGTATTCCTATCATTTTTTTGAACTTCAAATAAGCTGATTTTACTTGTTTTAAACTTTCAAATTTAATGCAATTGCCATTTGTTCGAAAATCAGGTCGCAGTCGGGTCGTACATTGTGCGGTGGGTTCAAGAAAACCGTACAAATCCTTGAGAGAGCTTTGCAGGGTTTTGCAAGGTTGAAGAATTTTGATAAGGTTTTGTCCATGGGGTCACTAGGAGTCAGAGATGATTCGACCGTGCCTTACAACAGACTTCAGTATATCTAAACGATTGTTTTATAGGGGTAGTTTGAATTTAGCTTTGGTAACATTTAATTTGATGTGGGCTATACTTGATAAGAAATAAAGATTTATGGGTTGGGTTGTATTTGGGTGAATAGGGCTAGATATTGTGTGGCATGTAGGTCTGCCCTGAGCAATGACAACCCCCCCCCCCCCCAACTGCCTTCTCATAACACTTTGATTGCTTTCTTAGCTGAACAGCACATGTGGGTATTTGCCACATGTGCCAATTGGCACAAAACAATACATACAGAGTTGTGGAAAGATTGCTCTGTTCAATGCAAGAGAGATGCACAGTTACCTATTTCTAGGCTTGACTAGATGCATGTCAACACTTAAGACACCTTGTATAGATTCATTTTGTACTGTACTAACACTGTAGTAATCCTCATTCCTATGGAAAATCTCTCTCTCATGAGAAATACTGTGGTGCAGGGAAATCATTAGCTTGGCCCATAATGAGTTGAAAACATTGTTTGATGATTTCTCTTCATGTCTTAATCCAAACAGAACTTCTCCATCAGTAAGGACAGTGCAGAGGATGCTAAGTTAAAGGAACTACTCAATAGCCAGCAAGGTACAGCACCAGGAGATGAGACACTGCAGAGCAGACAGAGAGCTAGACCTTCTATGAGTAAGTCTGTAACCACTACTATTAGTTGATCTGGGGGGGTGTTTCACAGAGAGTTAAGTTGGACTTCGAGTCATGAGTAAGTGCCAACGTGCATCTGTTATCTAACATGTAATCTCATTGATGACTTCCCAATAAAGCGCATCTCCTGAGCAAGATCTGACCATTGCAGTGATGTGTAATCTACAGGAAACAACTAGGAATTTAAGTGAAACTTTTAAGACCAAATTAACTCTTTGTGAAACACCCCCAAGACTAAGGAGTAAGGTATCTTAGTGGAATACAGTGGTAAATAAAGATGCATAGATAATGTAACAGGTATAATTACTGGCTATATTATTCAATTTTACAAACAAAATTTGATATATTTGAATGACATATTCGGTAGTATTTAGCCTAATAAGGTGTGAGAATTTGCAGCAATTCAGCCTTCTGCTCATAATTTACTACTGCTTTTATCAATATGCCTTTAGTTCTTGTTATATTACCTGCATGTAGACAATGTAGCGCTAAATGGTGCATGCTTTGATGAATGTACATGTATATTTTACAGATGAGCAAATTACAGATAAGCAAATTGACAAGCTTAATTGTGGTAGTGAGGATTTGGACATATGTACTTTTGTATCTGACATCATACTGAATTGTTTCCGGAAGTGCATTTGTATGTTCATATTTTATTGAGGCATGTTATATTTTGTTAAAGAATGCATCGTCCAATGAATGACAAGGATAGAGTATAAAACATGAAGAATATATTTGTAACCATTTGACAACAGCATTTTATTGCGATGTCTATGCTAAATCTAGTTCATATGATAGTACATGTGCATTTTGTATATGTACTTTACACAACAAAGATAAAATTAGTGCACTTTTCTGTTTTGATGGTCCAGCATGTTTGGGAAATATCCAGACATTTATCAAAGTTTTCATTATTTTGTAAAAAGAACCATCTTTGATTTCTAAAGATCATTGTGTTTTATGGGTGAAAGTGATCTGTTAGGATTTCTTTCTCTGAAAGAAAACAGAAGTATCAAAAGGGGTACATTATTTGTGCTATGAGTGCGGGAACCTGATGGTTCTTGTAACGGACTATGGAAAGTAGGTGACAGGCCAGTATCTTGACAGCAGTAGTGCACATTAATTGTTTTATATATATTTACCAGAATGCTTTTCTTGGAATGATTGATGAGTATGGAGTCATATTCTCATTACCATATATTGATTGTGCACCTGTTTTTGTTTTCACAATTTGATTTGCATGACTGTTTGCATGACCTTTCTTCGCCATCTGCAACATTCCAACCTGCGCATCGTGAATCGTCGGTGCGCCCTCACAGGTGGCCGTATGAACATGAGCATGACGGCCGATGAGGAGATGGCCGACGAACAAACTGATGAAATGATCCAAATTCTCGTCAACACAGCCAAAAATGCCAGCACACGAACTGCCCCGCGAGAGCGGAAACGCACTCGCAACACCAACCGTAAATCTCGTAAGTAACGAAGGGCATTCTTGCCCACTGCATCGTGGTTATGGTTATCATGATGCATACTGTCAGTAGGTGGCACTTGGAGTAACTTCTACAGGTAACTTTCAAAGTCTGCCAACAGGGAAATAGGATAGAAAATCAGATTTTTAACAGGTTCACATGATACAGGGTTAATTGAGCATCTTACATATTATATCTTGTAGAGCAGGAACCATCTAAAAGTGTCCCACGTAAGCCTGAGTCGAATCGATTTTTAAGCCGGTGTTCGATCGAAGACGTCGAACTCCGATTTCGTTTTGATGAATTCGATGCATCGACGAAATTACCAAATTGACTAGAAAACACAGAATCTTTTGTTTGATAGTCCTGTTAAACACAATTTATCTTCATATTTTCAAAACTTTAATTTGCTTACTTGTATCCTACTCTCTTTTGTGAGTTTTGCAGGAAACGCATCAAGAGAACGAACTGGTCGCTCGATGATCGAGCTTCAGATTTATCATTCACCCTGTCCCAAAATGGTTATGTACGCGAAAACGAAAGACCTGTGCTATCACGATAGCCAGGCCTAGCATGGGAAAGGCTTGCATGCTCGATGAGTCATCATCTCTCCTTGCACTAGCACTGCACACCATAGTTTCGTCATTCAGTCATGAATTTGAATAATTTTGGAAATAGTTCTTCGATTACCAAATTGAACGAAGCAAAGTGGATTATAAATGGTCTCACATATAAAGAAATTACAATTATTGAATTTTTGATCTATGTCTGATGAGGTCATTTCGTGAAAGAACATAACAAAATAAATATAGCTTTATCAAGGTCTGGTAAAATACTAGACGACTCGTTGACGTTGCCTAGTGACCAGGCCAGGAATGTAGTCCAGTTCATGACTGAAGGACACCTGCGCTGCACCCAGCTAGCTCTCTCCCCGTCTCTTCGAAAATGTAAACATGATCAAAGGAGCTTCATGCAATAACACTGGTGGGAATTATGGCTATGAGTTCGAGTATCATTTCCCTTTATGTTGATGAACATTCAAATGTTATTTTTGCTTGTATAGTACCCATAAACCCATTATTGTTGAAGTGCATAAATACAAGTAAATGAGTTCGTAGTTCTCTAAAAGGCAAGGGATTTACTTTTATCCCTTGGATTTTTATTTAGGTTTTACATTTATATCTATAATTCACAATATATTTCAGGACAAATAGCTTCCCCTGTTGTGTATAAATTCAAGTAAACAGTGTTTTGTTTGTAGGTTTGTCAAATCAATCTAATCGCAAGAGCCTTGGGGGGGGGGGGGGTTCCTAGGAAGCACATGTCCTCTCTACGCATTTTACCAGATCCATTTTTTGCAAATAAATTTGAACTTGGAAATAAAAATGCCACCCCTTGAGAAAAATACTGTTATCCTTTCTTTTTTTTAATTTTATCTATCAAATGTTTTAATTTTGATTTTCATTTTCAGGTGGATTCAGAAACTATGCCTTTTCCCTTTGAATTCTTGACTGCCATGTTACTGTACACAATTATATTTACTTTTCAAACAACCCTTCCCCAAAAAACACCCCTCCACCCCCTAAATTAGATATAGGGGGAAATGTAATTTGTATTTATTGTTTTCAGTGTTAGTAAATGTATTCATGTCCTTCCTTTACATAGATATTTTTATGTTTTACATCGGGGCCAAGGCAAGCCCAAGAGGGCAAATGTCTTTCAGAAAAAAAAGCAAAAGAAAGAAGAAAAAGAGTTAGTAGACCTACCTGCCACTTGGCACAGCACTAATATTATTTCATTCAATTTAGTGTAAAAAAAAAGAGGATCGGAGTGATCGGACCATTATATTCTAACCAAACTCAACTTCAATGCTTTATCAAAATAATCGACCTTGACTGAAGGAGAGGTACGAAGTTGATCACTCAGTCACATCAACAATACGCAATCGCACACACGCGTCACAACAAAAGCATGCGCTCGGGAGTTAGAATCAGATAGGAGAGCCTATAAAAGTCAAATAAATTCAATCAAAACAAGCAAATCCACATAGATATCCGTAAAAAATTAACAACCACGGCTATATTCACTCGAATACACACACCAAATTTGAGGAATGCATAAATTCAAAGCTCAAATGACAGGGCTGAAACAAACGCAACGTCTACAAAATCACTGCACTCGCACTCTGCACTGCATGCAAATACGTACACCACAAAGGCAGTCCACACGCCATACGTATACTACACGAACAACCGCTGTGCGAATGATTCACTGAAGTCAACATAACTCACCAGATTCTCACCAAAATTAATTACAATCACGAATTACGCGTCCACAAGAATAAAATATATCACAAAACCTTTCCAAACAAAGGGAAAATATACAGGAAGAAGCGAACAGAAAAATATAAAGAGATAACATAGATGGGAAATTGGCGAGCTGAGATAGCCGGATTCTAAGTACGAAGACAGTTACAAGTTACGTGTTGCTATCGATAGCCGCTATATCGATATTGCCCAAGCGCGCGAATGCCCTTGTTACTAGGCAGTATTGGCGCGAGACAAGCATATATAAATATTCATCGCAGGCTCGTACGGTTTTGAGATGAACTGTCCAATAAAGGGTCTTCTAAAATTCATAACTCTAAATGGGTTGGTCCTGAGACGAAGTAACGAGTGCTCTGATTGGCCAATTTGTTTTCTGCAACGGCAGGCGAAGTTTGGGGTCACCAAACTTTCTAGTTTTCTTGTAAACACGGCAAACCACAAACGTGGACCCATTGTCGCGAATGGGTAACTCTACGTACGACATACATGTGATGTGATTCTGGATGGGATGTCTTGGATGTGTTTGCATTTAACTTGAAAAAAAAAAACGATGTAGTTGACAAAAGTTGTTTTGAAATAAAACACAAAACGCTCGAGTATATTTTCTTAGGATAGTTAAAAATTAATAATAAGGGAAAGAGGACTGCGGCGATTGCAGACTTGTAAACAGGGCGTTATCTTGGCTAATAACCAGCAAATTGCGGCAAATTTTCAGCGGCGCGAGAGCTTCAGATTCACCGGCCATGCACCCGTCGATGCATCGATGTTCGATCGGCGCAAAGCCGTCGAACACCGGTTTCTGAAAAAATCGATATGACCTCAGGCTTAGTCCCACGCTTTAAATGCTCTCCTAAATTAATGTTGGAAAATAAGTCCATGCAATACGAAAATCAAAAATTTTCCTAGGGGGTAACAATCTCCTGTAATTTTTCTGAAATAATCTCTTGAATTATATTGTTATCTCTGGTAATATTTGGTTATATGTATTAACCGTAATTTTAACTTTTTAAAAGAAATCACTCTTTGCATTTATAATGCAAAGAATTGATTACTTTGTTGGAAAACTTATGCTAGTTTTTTTTTCTTTGTTCATATATCATTAGATTAATAATTCAACTCCTTATTATAATATTAATCATATCTTTTGGATATTGAGGTACATATTACTGAAGTTGTCTTCATAATCTACTGCATGGTAAGCTGTATCGTCTTGGAACACAACATACATTTCATTTTGAACATATGTTTGTATTTTGAGAACAGCATGTATTGATATGGGCATCTTTGAGGAGGGATACCGGGGGGTTAAGCGCATTTTTGTGTCTACAAAATGAATGAAAATGACACTAATGATGCTTGAAATTTCCCGCACTCATTTATTTGCATGTTATAAAATGCGCTTTAAAAAAACACTTTAAAAAGTCACAATGGCCCTCTTCATATTTGAACAGGCCTTTAGACAATCATTTTTAATTGTGGGTGCATGGATACATGTAGGATACATAATTATGCAAGTTATGTAATTATTATTTATTCAGACAATCATAATGCCGACTATGAGAGAGGTGGAATGATTCTTTTCAAAAGGGAAAGAATGTATTTACATATATGTTTGAAACTGTAAATGCAACTTATTTCCATCTTAAATAATAGACAATAAAATAAACATTATGAACATCATGAAAACCAATTTCAGCTATTTATATCAATGAGAAACTTCCATGACTGGGAGTGGTTATTCTAAAATTTGACAAAGTGAATTAGAGATAATAATGGTAAAAAAAAAATGACCTTCAAGGGGCAAATACTAAAATGGTGAACTTTGGATTATTGCACGAATTGAGACAACCTCACAGCATGGTATCAGTCTTTATTCTGGTTTTTTTTACACAACTCATGGAAGTATTCAAAAACAAATGTTCAATATTCAGTCATTCCATACTTGTATTCCTTTGATGAAAATGTAATTAGAATAGGTGGTTTGCGATAATCACTACATGGGTATTCCTGGAAAGGACTTTTGGGTTTGAAATTAATAGAATTGATTCTTTGGTGGGTATGTGGTGGACCTACCCATGAAAGAATCAATTCTGTTTATTTCAAACCAAACAGTCCTTTTATACAGGACTACCCACTTGGTGATTACTGCAACCACCTGTTCTATCTCACTACCATGCAAACATCTTCCTTCAAGGAAAATTTGAAAATATAATTTTAATAAAAAGAAATTGTAAAGGTTTCATTAATCTGGCATCTATATGAATGCATAACAGTCAAACCACAGATGCCCTTATCAAAGTGCTTTATCTTATTTCCAGCTCTGAGCGACTGGGTCAGTTTATGAATGCATAATGGGAAGAAACCGCAAGGCACATCTCATTTGCAAATGAATGAATAAACTAGCTAACATCAACCAATTGTCTTGATTCATACATCAACTAAAGAAGATGAATCAAATATTTATGACATTTTTTATTGTGTTAAAATAAATGACAAAATTGGTGATAATGGTGTTACTTTTATGGCAAAAAACGGAACTGAAATGAAATGTGTATTTGGACAAAACTCACATAATTTTATTTTGAGCCAGGTTGAATTGGACATGATTGTAAATCTATTGAGCATAGCATTAATATTTCTTGATTTACATGACTTGAAGATGACCTTACAATAAAGCCAACTGGTTGCAGGGAGAGACCTCCATTTCAGCCACTTGAAAGCAAATGTGCCCTTTTTTGCTCTTTGCATATGACCCGTGGTTTTGGCTGATAAGATCTACTAGTAATTAGACCGGCCATCAGAATATAATGAACTCACCATATTCAAGGGATCCACATGTATTCCATTATCGATTCAGAAAATATATGTATATATATATATATATATGTGAGACAATTGAGAGAATAATAGCGTAGCATGAATCAAAGTTCCCTCGAGCTGTCCTACATTTTGGAATTTTGCAAAGGTTGAAAACAATTCTCCGCCTGGAATCGAACCCAGGCCTTTGGGCTATGAACGCCAATGCCTTAACCACTAGACCACGGGAGACGGGCCAGTGGTTTCGTAGACTCCAAATTCGCTTAACCGACAGATTGACAAATCTTCAACCCTCAAAATTATACATATATATATATATATATATATATATCTATAATATATATACTATATATAAAACATATAACATAACTGTCATGGAAAGGAAAGGAAAGGAAGGCATTAGCATTCAAAGCCAGTGGAGACATTTTTTCAACCTTTTCAAAAATTTCAAAAAGGACAGGACAGCTAGGGGGGAACTTCGATTTAAGCTACACTATCATTATTCTCTCAATTCCTTTCGCATATACATGTATGTATATGAATGATGCATGTGAATAGAAGTATGTGCATATAGGAATGTGCATTTTGAATAAGATGTAGAGATTACTTGTATGGAAGAGATTCTTGGACCACTACTGTGGGTAACTACCCCAATTCAGAGAGTATTCCCCACATCTTATAATACATAAAGGGATCATTCAGATATCAAGCTTGAACCCCCCCACAAAAACCTCTACAGTTCTTTTTACAGAACCACTTATGATAATGAGATGTGTTTAACCATTTAAGCTTTAGTGGTATGTTCATTTTTCACTAAACCCATTCGTGACAGAGGCGTCCACATTATGTGGTTTGGTCTAATAACTTTTGATGTAGAGCTCTAAAAATCATACCAAATACATCAGCAGAAAGAGTAAAAATTTCTACATTGAACTGTGCCCAGTTTGGTTGCGTCAATATTTGTTGTTTGATGCTGAAAAATTTTCAAAGGAAAATAAGCATTAAAATCCTTAAATTGGCAATGCCATGGAAAGTTTAAATCACAGTTTTTCCCTGCAAATTGGCAACTTTTTGACTTGACTTCTCCTATACTTTCTGTCAATTATATTTATTTCAGATACATGACATTTAATAAGAAAAATGTAGCGTTAAAAGAAAAAATATTGGTGTTGCCAATTTGAAGAATAAAAGCTGATCATATCAGGCTTTAAAATAATTCCTGTCACGAATGGGTTAAAAGAGAGTTGTGCCAAAAATTGTGCAGACAAACTCATGACATCATATTTTGTGCTAGCTTCATAAGAATTTAATTGGTTGACACCTTTTTTTGAAATGCCCAGTATATGTATTCCCTGGAGAACATTATCAAAGAAAATTTGAGAAGAAATGGCCATGGAAGTCCAAATCTACATGTATATGATGAACATGGGTTATTTGGGGGAGCTGGGGGTGGGGGTCCCAGGGGTTCAAAGGCTGCCTTTTGTCTTTTTAGATATATTTTTTAAAATCAGACACCAACCCCTCCCCCTTTTATGCTTGTTAAAGACTCTTTTTTTTATCAGAAATTTTGAAAGTTGGGCCCCCCATTTTTTATAATCCTGAGGGTGTTTTCACAAAGCTCTGTGTAAATTTACACATGACTTAACTATGAACAGCCAAATGGAATGCCCAATTTTTCCTCGTTTTAACAAAGTGTGACTGTATTCCCATGATCTCAATTAAAATGTTTAAAAAAACTGTAAAACTATCTTGACGTTAAAAATGTTTCATTAATAATAATATGTTAATTTACATAGATATTTCAACTTAAGTTTATGCAATTTAATGTAATTTGGAATCCCATTTGGCTTTCCACATTCTAGTCATTTTCTTAAAGTCATTCGTAACTTTATGCACAGCTTTGTGAAAACACCCCCCCCCCCCCAGGAGCTTCCTCTGCTGAATACATTTTCTATTTCATTTTTGGTTTACAGTCCGGAGAACATTGAAGAGTGGACTGACGGATTGCAGAGAGACAGGCGCTGGGTCTCGTACACGCCAAGGCCTCTGAAGTCCATGTATGATGGACTGACCCCCGTTCCTGCCTTCCTATGCCAAGGACGGATAAGGCTGCATCTAATCACTAGCAGTAGCATGTCTGGAGA
Source organism: Echinometra lucunter (assembly GCA_029962745.1). Taxonomy (NCBI): domain Eukaryota; kingdom Metazoa; phylum Echinodermata; class Echinoidea; order Camarodonta; family Echinometridae; genus Echinometra; species Echinometra lucunter. Next base: position 30,136,883 of record CM057158.1, read on the forward strand.
ACATCTTCTTGTGGGATACTGAGATGGAAACTTCCTGCGAAAACCATTGAGCAAGCAAAGCCTCCTGAAGACAGGGTGTGGTGGGGTTGCAAGGTGTGTGATATCACAGTCCTCTAACATCAGGGGAGCGTTTCATGAAAGGACTTGTCTGATGTTTTAGCCGACAAAGTCTGTTTTATCGACAGGTTGCCATAGTAACGATGCTTGTCAGCCAATCAAAATCAAGGAAAGATGTCAGATCTGACAACTTGTCAGACAACAAATGTTGATGAAACGCTCCCCAGGTTTTCTGTGATATTCTCATCTTGTTTGTTCTTAGGATCTCACATGCTCTTTGGAGATGTTCTCCATTGAGAGTGTGAAGGGTATTAGCTGTGTGTGAAATGATCAAAGTTAAACACTGTGAACAGACAATTGAGCACCGAAGCAATGACGTCACAAAATACTTTTTTGGAATTTCAGAATTTCGGATACCATGTCTCGATGGAGCATGATGAAAAACATCCACAGCTCTCAAATTTTATAGGAATCGGCTCATGGGGACCCGATATGAGGCCACATGAATACCTACCTAGCCCCATTGAAATCAGTGTAAATTGGCCTGGTTCTAAACAGTTATGAACCAGGCCATTTACACTGATTTCAGTGGGGATAATTAGGCATTCATGTGGCCAATACCTTGGCCCACTGTGAACCGATTCACGTCAAATTTGGTGTGTGGAGGTTTTTCATCATGCTCTGCCGGAATATAGTCATGAAATGCTCAAATGCAAAAAACAAAATTTGATGACGTCACACTTCGGTACTCTATACCTAAAAGAGACAGTTCAGACAAGATCCCTGGAGCGCAGGAGAGTGCATTCAGAGTGCCTGTAAGAGCATATGGCTGTGCTTTGAATGAGAGTGTTTATGGGATGGATCTCAGCTGTTGTTCAGTGGCATCAGCCTATTAAAGTTACCAAATTACTTGATTATTACCTTCAACCTCTCTCTCTGGGAAAAAACTCTACTCACTCAAACTCTTGATGCTTGATTCATCCTTTTCTGGATGAATGTCTGAACAAGGTCAAGCTTCCTGTAAGATCTCCTACTGCACTGTCTATAGCAGAGCTTTGCCCTATCAACAGCTCTTTTTTCTTCTTTCACAGGAATAAAAATTTGTATTTGTAAACTGCCCTTGATAATGGCATTTTCATGAGTGGGTTATTTTTAATCT
>CM057158.1:30138598-30247394 GCA_029962745.1 Echinometra lucunter
TAAAGGGTCTTCTAAAATTCATAACTCTAAATGGGTTGGTCCTGAGACGAAGTTAACGAGTGCTCTGATTGGCCAATTTGTTTTCTGCAACGGCAGGCGAAGTTTGGGGTCACCAAACTTTCTAGTTTTCTTGTAAACACGCGGCAAACCACAAAACGTGGACCCATTGTCGCGAATGGGTTAACTCTACTACGACATACATGTGATGTGATTCTGGATGGGATGTCTTGGATGTGTTTGCATTAACTTGAAAAAAAAAAACGATGTAAGTTGACAAAAGTGTTTTGAAATAAAACACAAAACGCTCGAGTATTTTTCTTAGGATAGTTAAAAATTAATAATAAGGGAAAGAGGACTGCGGCGATTGCAGACTTGTAAACAGGGCGTTATCTTGGCTAAAGAACCAGCAATTGCGGCAAATTTTCAGCGGCGCGAGAGCTTCAGATTCACCGGCCATGCACCCGTCGATGCATCGATGTTCGATCGGCGCAAAGCCGTCGAACACCGTTTCTGAAAAAATCGATATGACTCAGGCTTAGTCCCCACGCTTTAATAACTCTCCTAAATTAATGTTGGAAAATAAGTCCATGCAATACGAAAATCAAAATTTTCCTAGGGGTAACAATCTCCTGTAATTTTTCTGAAATAATCTCTTGAATTATATTGTTCTCTCTGGTAATATTTTGGTTATATGTATTAACCGTAATTTTAACTTTTTAAAGAAATCACTCTTTGCATTTATAATGCAAAGAATTGATTACTTTGTTGAAACTTATGCTAGTTTTTTTTTCTTTGTTCATATATCATTAGATTAATAATTCAACTCCTTTATTATAATATTAATCATATCTTTGGATATTGAGGTACATATTACTGAGTTGTCTTCATAATCTACTGCATGGTAAGCTGTATCGTCTTGGAACACAACATACATTTCATTTTGAACATATGTTTGTATTTTGAGACAGCATTATTGATATGGGCATCTTTTGAGGAGGGATACCGGGGGTTAAGCGCATTTTTGTGTCTACAAAATGAATGAAAATGACACTAATGATGCTTAAATTTTCCCGCACTCATTTTTTGCATGTTATAAAATGCGCTTTAAAAAACACTTTAAAAAGTCACAATGGCCCTCTTCATATTTGAACAGCCTTTAGACAATCATTTTTATTGTGGGTGCATGGATACATGTAGAGTACATAATTATGCAAGTTATGTAATTATTATTTATTCAGACAATCATAATGCCGACTATGAGAGAGGTGGAATGATTCTTTTCAAAAGGGAAAGAATGTATTTACATATATGTTGAAACTGTAAATGCAACTTATTTCCTCTTAAATAATAGACAATAAAATAAACATTATGAACATCATGAAAACATTTCAGCTATTTATATCAATGAGAAACTTCCATGACTGGGAGTGGTTATTCTAAAATTTGACAAAGTGAATTAGAGATAATAAATGGTAAAAAAAAAAATGACTTCAAGGGCAAATACTAAAATGTGAACTTTGGATTATTGCACGAATTGAGACAACCTCACAGCATGGTATCAGTCTTTATTCTGGTTTTTTTTACACAACTCATGGAAGTATTCAAAACAAATGTTCAATATTCAGTCATCCATACTTGTATTCCTTTGATGAAAATGTAATTAGAATAGGTGGTTTGCGATAATCACTACATGGTTATTCCTGGAAAGGACTTTTGGGTTTGAAATTAATAGAATTGATTCTTTGGTGGGTATGTGGTGGACCTACCCATGAAAGAATCAATTCTGTTTATTTCAAACCAAACAGTCCTTTATACAGGACTACCCACTTGGTGATTACTGCAACCACCTGTTCATCTCACTACCATGCAACATCTTCCTTCAAGGAATTTGAAATATAATTTTAATAAAAAGAAATTGTAAGGTTTCATTAATCTGCATCTATATGAATGCATAACAGTCAAACCACAGAGCCCTTATCAAAGTGCTTTATCTTATTTCCAGCTCTGAGCGACTGGGTCAGTTTATGAATGCATAATGGGAAGAAACCGCAAGGCACATCTCATTTGCAATGAATGAATAAACTAGCTAACATCAACCAATTGTCTTGATTCATACATCAACTAAAAGAAGATGAATCAAATATTATGACATTTTTTATTGTGTTAAAAATAAATGACAAAATTGGTGATAATGGTGTTACTTTTATGGCAAAAAACGGAACTGAAATGAATGTGTATTTGGACAAAACTCACATAATTTATTTTGAGCCAGGTTGAATTGGACATGATTGTAAATCTATTGAGCATAGCATTAATATTTCTTGATTTACATGACTTGAAGATGACCTTACATAAAGCCAACTGGTTGCAGGGAGAGACCTCCATTTCAGCCACTTGAAAGCAAATGTGCCCTTTTTTGCTCATTGCATATGACCCGTGGTTTGGCTGATAAGATCTACTAGTAATTAGAACGGCATCAAGATATAATGAACTCACCATATTCAAGGGATCCACATGTATTCCATTATCGATTCAGAAAATATATGTATATATATATATATATATGTGAGACAATTGAGAGAATAATAGCGTAGCATGAATCAAAGTTCCCCTGAGCTGTCTACCATTTTGGAAATTTTGCAAGGTTGAAAAAATGTCTCCGCCTGGATCGAACCCAGGCCTTTGGCTATGAACGCCAATGCCTTAACCACTAGACCACGGAGACGGGCCAGTGGTTTCGTGAGACTCCAAATTCGCTTAACCGACAGATTGACAATCTTAACCCTCAATAATATATACCTATATATATATATATATATATATATATATATAATATATATTATATAAAAACATAGAACATAACTGTCATGGAAAGGAAAGGAAAGGAAAGGCATTAGCATTCAAAGCAGTGGAGACATTTTTTCAACCTTTCAAAATTTCAAAAAGGACAGGACAGCTAGGGGGGAACTTCGATTTAAGCTACACTATCATTATTCTCTCAATTCCTTTCGCATATACATGTATGTATATGAATGATGCATGTGAATAGAAGTATGTGCATATAGGAATGTGCATTTTGAATAGATGTAGAGATTACTGTATGGAAGAGATTCTTGGACCACTACCTGTGGGTAACTACCCCATCAGAGAGTATTCCCACATCTTATAATCCATAAAGGATCATTCAGATATCAAGCTTGAACCCCCCACAAAAAACCTCTACAGTTCTTTTTACAGAACCACTTATGATAATGAGATGTGTATTAACCATTTAAGCTTTAGTGGTATTTCATTTTCACTTAACCCATTCGTGACAGAGGGTCCACATTATGTGGTTTGGTCTAATAACTTTTGATGTAGAGCTCTAAAAATCATACCAAAATACATCAGCAGAAAGAGTAAAAATTTCTTACATTGAACTGTGCCCAGTTTTGGTTGCGTCAATATTTGTTGTTTGATGCTGAAAAATTTTCAAAGGAAAATAAGCATTAAAATCCTTAAATTGGCAATGCCATGGAAAGTTTAAAATCACAGTTTTCCCTGCAAATTGTGCAACTTTTTGACTTCTCCTCATACTTCTGTCAATTTATATTTATTTCAGATACATGACATTTAATAAGAAAAATGTAGCGTTAAAGAAAAAATATTGGTGTTGCCAATTTGAAGAATAAAAGCTGATCATATCAGGCTTTAAAATAATTCCTGTCACGAATGGGTTAAAAGAGAGTTGTGCCAAAATTGTGCAGACAAACTCATGACATCATATTTTGTGCTAGCTTCATAAGAATTTAATTGGTTGACACCTTTTTTTGAAATGCCCAGTATATGTATTCCCTGGAGAACATTATCAAGAAAATTTGAGAAGAAATGGCCATGGAAGTCCAAATCTACATGTATATGATGAACATGGGTTATTTGGGAGCTGGGGGGTGGGGGTCCCAGGGGTTCAAAGGCTGCCTTTGTCTTTTTAGATATATTTTTAAAATCAGACACCAACCCCTCCCCCTTTATGCTTGTTAAAGACTCTTTTTTTATCAGAAATTTTGAAAGTTGGGCCTCCCCCATTTTTTATAATCCTGAGGGTGTTTCACAAAGCTCTGTGTAATTTACACATGACTTAACTATGAAACAGCCAAATGGAATGCCCAATTTTTCCTCGTTTTAACAAAGTGTGACTGTATTCCCATGATCTCAATTAAACTGTTTGCAAAAACTATACTTGACGTTAAAAATGTTTCATTAATAATAATAATGTTAATTACATAGATATTTCAACTTAAGTTATGCAATTTAATGTAATTTGGAATCCCATTTGGCTTTCCACATTCTAGTCATTCTTAAAGTCATTCGTAACTTTATGCACAGCTTTGTGAAACACCCCCCCCCCAGGAGCTTCCTCTGCTGAATTACATTTTCTATTTCAATTTTTGTTTACAGTCCGGAGAACATTGAAGAGTGGACTGACGGATGCAGAGAGACAGGCGCTGGGTCTCGTACACGCCAAGGCCTCTGAAGTCCATGTATGATGACTGACCCCCGTTCCTGCCTTCCTATGCCAAGGACTGATAAGGCTTCATCTAATCACTAGCAGTAGCATGTTCTGGAGAACATCTTCTTGTGAGGATACTGATGATGGAAACTTCCTGCTGAAAACATTGAGAAGCAAAGCTCCTGAAGACAGTGTGGTGGGGTTGCAAGGTGTGTGATATCACAGTCCTCTAACATCAGGGGAGCGTTTCATGAAAGGACTTGTCTGATGTTTTAGCCGACAAAGTCTGTTTTATCCGACAGTTGCCATAGTAACGATGCTTGTCAGCCAATCAAAATCAAGGAAAGATGTCAGATCTGACAACTTGTCAGACAACAAATGTTGATGAAACGCTCCCCAGGTTTTCTGTGATATTCTCATCTTGTTTGTTCTTAGGATCTCACATGCTCTTTGGAGATGTTCTCCATTGAGAGTGTGAAGGGTATTAGCTGTGTGTGAAATGATCAAAGTTAACACTGTGAACAGACAATTGAGCACCGAAGCAATGACGTCACAAAATACTTTTTTGGAATTTCAGAATTTCGGATACCATGTCTCGATGGAGCATGATGAAAAACATCCACAGCTCAAATTTTATAGGAATCGGCTCATGGGGACCCGATATGAGGCCACATGAATACCTACCTAGCCCCATTGAAATCAGTGTAAATTGGCCTGGTTCTAAACAGTTATGAACCAGGCCAATTTACACTGATTTCAGTGGGGATAATTAGGCATTCATGTGGCCAATACCTTGGGCCACTGTGAACCGATTCACGTCAAATTTGGTGTGTGGAGGTTTTTCATCATGCTCTGCCGGAATATAGTCATGAAAATGCTCAAATGCAAAAAACAAAATTTGATGACGTCACACTTCGGTACTCTATACCTAAAAGAGACAGTTCAGACAAGATTCCCTGGAGCGCAGGAGAGTGCATTCAGAGTGCCTGTAAGAGCATATGGCTGTGCTTTGAATGAGAGTGTTTATGGGATGGATCTCAGCTGTTGTTCAGTGGCATCAGCCTATTAAAGTTACCAAATTACTTGATTATTACCTTCAACCTCTCTCTCTGGGAAAAAACTCTACTCAAACTCTTGATGCTTGATTCATCCTTTTCTGGATGAATGTCTGAACAAGGTCAAGCTTCCTGTAAGATCTCCTACTGCACTGTCTATAGCAGAGCTTTGCCCTATCAACAGCTCTTTTTCCTTTCACAGGAATAAAAATTTGTATTTGTAAAACTGCCCTTGATAATGGCATTTTCATGAGTGGGTTATTTTTAATCTGGATCATGCTTAGCTTGAAATACAAGCTCCAAAATGTGGGAGTTCTCAAACCAAACACGTCGTGGCCTTAGAAAATACTCTCCATCAGTATTCCTTTTGGTTGTGGTCAGATTTATGTGAATGTGAATGATGCTACTCATTGTGATATGAAGGGAGAGATAAGATGTACTCGTAAGTCGGGCATTGATACTGAAATTATGTTATGCAATTGTATCATTTTAAGGAGAGAATGTTGATTGTATTGCTATGTTTGTCATTATCATCTACTCTGCACAAAAAAATAGTAATAACAAAATTAACATTTTTATGGAAGAAAAAAAAGTGAGTCAGGAACTTGAGCTTTCTTCATGTTTGATGTTTTGATATGTCTTGATTATAATTTTCAATGTTTTATTGTTTTTTTATTTCACAAAGAGTTCTATTGGCAAATGGGTATAGTGGTGGACAGATGTGTAGTGTGCAATTTAATCTTAACCTTGTTCGATTTAGTGTGTGGTTATTTCATTTGAAAATACAAATCAGAGATATTTTGTACAAATTTTAAAAACGTGTTTGTCATTTTCTCTTCCATTTCTTCTGTGCCATGCTCAGCACAATCATGTTATGTAGCAAGAAAGTCACATAAATTACTAGTGCATTTTTTTTTCTCTAAGATTAAAGTTTTATTTTTCATGAAATTTTGATTAATTTCAGTAATTACTAAGCTACATTGCTATCATAGACTCCGTGTAATTGATATTTTCTGAAATTTTCTAACAAAAAAAAAAGGATATTTAGACAATTATGCTCAATGTAATAGTCTGACAATATAGATTGTATTCATCTGGCTTTGTTTCTTTTGAAGAAAATAGCACAAAATATAGACAGCATGTTGTTGATATCCACCAGTAATAAAAACTGTTATTCAGGTACTGATTTGTATGTTATAAGGTGCATCTGATGCAATTATATGGTAGGTAGTCGAACTATCATTATCTAAAATTAAAGTTCACATATCTTAATAGTTGAAACAGTCATAAACAGTAAAAATGAAAGAATAAAAATTTGGAAATGTAAGAAAATGAAAAAAAAATGGATATTGTACAAGGTGTGGAAGTGGTTGATATACATGGAAGTGTAATTAAATTGTTGATAAAATACCTATTTCTATGCAAGAAAAATTATTGACATTTTGAGTTTGTTTTGCTTTTTCTTTTTTCTTTTTTTGATTTTTTCATTTTCAGAAATAAATTCATTCTATTGAAAAAGCATGGGTTGTACATTTTCTACATCCAAATGAATTTATTATGTGATTGTATAGAGATTTCTTTTGTAATGTAAATTATTGTACTTAAAGATATTTTGGACCCATCTTTGCATTTATGAAATGGGTTCTAAATTTTGTTCTGCTGAAAGTTGGAAGGGCATTTAATGTATTGAGAAAATATGTCACTTAGGCCTTTCTAGCTTTCAGTAGATGATATATCTTTTGTCTTCACGAAATGTTTACAGGTCGTAGAGTCTAGAGCGAGATGACGGAGATATTGTCCAATATTTCACGAATTGTATCAGAATGTTGTTGTTGCGATGATATTTGTTTATAAAAACTATCAGGATATTTTATACATTTGTGGTATAGTTTGTTTGTAGTAAGCTTGCCCCGTTCACATATTGCAGGTTTAAGATTTAAGTTTATTTTCTCCATGCATGGCACATACATTGCTTCATTGGTTTTTTTTTTTTATTTAGCCCTGTCAGATGTTATATCCTTTTTGTTTTGCATTCCATTTCACTGTACTGTACACCAGGAGCATCAATTCTGATGGACATGAGTGCTATACAAGAACCCATTGTTATAATTATTAGTAAAAACAAGTAGTTTGAAAAAATCACACTTTGAATTGCTGTCATGGACAGCATGTACTCTTATCAGCATGAGAAAAAAAAGTGATACTTTGGAATTCATGTACTATTCCAACCATACTTGTCATAGTACATGTATACAAAAAAAAATGTGACCAGCATTTGAGAGCTTATGCTTTTTGCAGCCATTTATTTGGTTGCTGATATGCTAGACTGAAAACATGAAATATCTGCAAACCTCACTATTTCTGTGTTCACTTCAAAAGTCAAATGCATGGCTTTTGACTTCTTCCCAAAAAGCTCATCGAATTTGTTTCTCTTCGCTTCTCTTTATGCTGATGCTTAATAGCCATGCCTTACTCATAATCTTATGTGCCATCTCCACCAATATTTGGTTGTTTTTAGATGAAATAGTTGCTAGAAATATTCTATTTATTTATTCTTCATGTGCATGTACAATTTCTTCCCTAGTGTATGATTATGTGTAGATTGTGTGCAATTTTGATGTGCAAAATCATGTGCCTGCATTATATGACTCCAAATTCATTTATCTCACAAAATTAGGGTAAAAGCGGTCTTCTTTTTGTCTTTTGGGGTCAAATCTGAGATCTTTTTTCTCTGCAAGTCTGATATCTGATACTAGATGATCCTGTACATTATATCATACTCATAGTCATTTTGAAAACATGTAGAAAATGTCACATTTTAGAAAAAAAATAAATGAAAACATGTGCTTCCATGATTTTTTCTTTGAAAAATGACTGATTGTCTTCATTTTCTAGTGTTTTGAAATGGAAAGAAGAACGAAACAAAACAAAACAAAATAGCCACAAGATGCATACAAGAGGAAAGGCATAATGTATGAATAGGTGTTCTCAGAGAGAGAGAGAGAGAGAAAGAGAGAGAGGACGGAGAGAGGGGAAAGAGAGAGGTGGAGGAGAAAGAAGACAGGGACAGAGAGAGAGGAGGAGGAAGAGAGAGAGTGGAAATCAAGGAGGGGTGCAGAAAAGGGATAGGAAAGAGAGAGGGAGAGAGAGTGGAAATCAAGGAGGGGTGCAGAAAAAGGGAGGATTAGGGAAGAGAGAGAAAGAGGGGGAAGGAGAGGGAGTGGAAATCAAGGAGGGGTGCAGAAAGAGGGATGATTAGGGAAGAGAGGGAAAGAGAGAGGAGGAGGGAGAGAGAGAGAGTGGAAATCAAGGAGGGGTGCAGAAAGAGGAATGATTAGGGAAGAGAGGGAAAGAGAGAGGAGGAGGGAGAGAGAGAGAGAGAGTGGAAATCAAGGAGGGGTGCAGAAAGAGGGAGGATTAGGGAAGAGAGGGGAAGAGAGGAGGAGGAGGGAGAGAGAGAGAGGGAGAGAGAGAGAGAGAGAGAGAGAGGGGGGAGGAGTAGAGGACAGTGACTTGTCCATTCAAACATTTTGGTTTGGAGAACGTCCGATCGAAGATCCATGCCCAAGAATTAGGACAGCCATGTCCTATAAGAGCATCATACCCGTTAACACCCCCTCCCCCTCCCTGCTCCTAGACCAAATAAATAGCTGCCACAAGACTGGTGGTAAAAAGTGGGGGTTTACATGATTATGTATGAATATTCAGGCTTATAATTTTTTCAGAGACTTATATTAGATTTGGTGTGAGCTATCTAATTTCATTTAAATGATTAAATTCAATACGTTTTATAAACCACGGAGAACCACCTTGATTTCCCCCCCCCCCCCTCTCTCTCTCTCTCTCTCTCTCTCTCTCTCTCTCTCTCTCTCTCTCTCTCTCTCTCCCTCCTCCTATCTCTTTCCCTCTCTCCCCTAATCCTCCCTCTTTCTGCACCCCTCCTTGATTTCCACTCTCTCTCTCTCTCTCTTCCCTAATCCTCCCTCTTTCTGCACCCCTCCTTGATTTCCACTCTCTCTCCCTCTCTCTCTCCCTCCTCCTCCTCTCTCTTCCCCTCTCTTCCCTAATCCTCCCTCTTTCTGCACCCCTCCTTGATTTCCACTCCCTCTCCTTCCCCCTCTTTCTCTCTCTTCCCTAATCCTCCCTTTTTCTGCACCCCTCCTTGATTTCCGCTCTCTCTCTCTCTCTCTCTCTCTCTCCAAATTGTCCCCTCTTGCATTTCTCTCTTAAATTTTACCTCGCGTTGGTGCCGAGGTTCGTGCTTCATCCTTCGTGCTGAGAGGGTTTATAATTATCTACAGTATGACACGAGGTATCCTCCGGAGGTTACCTCGCATTTTAGCTCCCCCCCCCCCCCTCCTCTCTATCTCTCTCTCTCTCTCTCCAGCTTTGGAGTCTCGCTCCAACGATCTTTCTTTATCTTATAATCAAGTACACAGACTGCCCCAAGTGGGCAAGGTGTTCACTTTTTTTAAACGATGGTTTCTTATGTAAACTTTTACACTGAAAACGATATTTTCTTTTCATAAAAAGAGCGAAAATTCTATATCTTAAGGCCCGCTACGGTTTTTTAAAAAATCATTTTGGATTAACCTTTGCGGCCAGACATTACCACATTTTAAAAATTTGCTACTTTTGCGACTGAAATCATGTGAGATGAAAGGAAAACCTTCCACCTGACGGCATTCCATAGAAACGGCTCGCTGCCTGAATAGCCTGAATAATCTCCTCGTTTTCAATGAAAGGAAAATCAACCACGCGTTTATTCAGGCAAGTGATTAAGGAGCACGACAAACTAGAGTTATATGACGTATGCCGCAGCACTAATGTCCTTAGGCAAGATATAAATCTACATTTGACACTCTCCACCCAGGTGTTAAGCGGGTACCCGGTAGGATGTGAAAGTCATTGTGATTTGTTTGGCATTGTGTGCGTCTGCCAAAGGCACCTGACTGGACTGCTCCCTAGGGAGTGGAGAAGGTGCATACATTGCGTGCGGGCAAGCCTGAATCTCGTGACCGGGGTATATTTCTGTAAAAGCGTTTAGACACATCTCAGATAGCTGTATTAGGCGTTTACAAATGCAGACAATCATTATTAAAGTTATTTCAAAGGGAGTTAGCGTACCGTCATTTACCAAATTAATCGTTATCACATCATTTTACGAGCACCTGAAAAGATCTAAGGGCCATGAATCAGACCCAATGGGACTTTGCGTAAATGGCGATGTACATGACTTTGTGGCAGAAATTTCTCAGACATAAATTTCTAGTGCATCTAGCCACGACCCTGTCTATCACTCTGTTCTCCCATATTTCTGTTTTCCCATGATTGTCTTCTTTACGTGTTTTTCTTATGATTCCCTTCCCCTTGTTTGTTTGCCCTCTGAAAACAAAATCTTGGAGGTATTAAAAAGAAAGCACATCAAACGAACTTTTATAGACCAATACGCCCCTTCCTTTCAAAATTGCTTATGCCCAAAATAGAAATTTGCAATATTACTCAATATATTTGATTATTATACTCATGAGACAACAAAATACTTTGGCTAAATAAGATTTTTGAAATAAAGAAATACACCAATTATTGTCTTGCTTTCCAGACCATGACGTCTTTTAAGCTCTTTCAAATGCATCAAAGGTCGTTCCTGTATTGATTACAGCTTATTTCCCTTGGATATTCATACCCTACTTTTTCGCCCCACAACATGACATCATCTCCCCCTATCTCCATGCCTCACCAATGCAATATCACGTGCACAATTCATGGCTAAAACACCGCCATTAATACATTTCCAGTCCCGCAGAGCCATTAGGTATTTTCGTTCGTGACTGCGCTGTCGGATTTTGGCTTTTAGGCCGCCTTGCTCCAACTGTTATCGTATTTTCTTTCCCTCGCGTTTGATTGGGGGTTTATTTTAGCCTTCTTTGAAAAGTTTGTTGTCTTTATCACCTTGTCTTTTATCATCTTGTCTTCTCCACCATGTCCATGTTTTCATATATGATTTCCATCGGGTTTTTTTGTTTTGTTTGTTTTTTCCCCTCCTCTTTCTTTTGCTGAACATGTTGAAGAAGGAAAAACGAAGAATATATATGAGTGTATATATATATATATATATATATATATATATATATATATATATATATGAATATATATATATGAATTTATATACGAATATATATAGGACTGCAGTATGTAGGAAAGACCCAAACATCCCTCTATACCCGCTTGAACAACACACGCTCTGAAATAATCAACCACGACTCGCCCAACCACAAAATCCTACCGTACACCATACACTTCAATTTACCAAACCATTCAGTTCGCAACGTAAAAATCACAGGCATAGAACTGATCAAGAAAAAAGAACCCCACATCATACGGAAGCGTGAGTCCTACTGGATCTCCAAACTACACACCTTACGCCCACACGGAATCAACGCAGACCCTTAACCCTCTCAGGCCCATCCCCAAAGTTCCCTCCCCCCCCCCCCCCCCCACCTTAATCCCTAATTAAGTTTTGTGTATTAGCAATTATGTTAACGCATGTGTCATGTGTATTTTAATCTGTTTCTTTGCATATACATATATGTCCACAAAATTCTTTCCAGGCATGTTCCGCCTTGATCCCTACGATGTATATAAAGGTTTATGTGTATTAGCAATGTATATTAACGCATGTGTATTTTAATCTGTCTTTGCATATTATGTCCACACAATTATTTCCAGGCATGTTTCTACACGCGCACGGGAGTAGACGTAAAAAAGTTTCAGATTGGTGGCACAATCTTACAAGCCCCCTCCCCCCCCCCCCCCCCCCCCCTCTTCCCCAATTCCTGGCGCCATTAAAGTTCGGCGCTCTTATTCACCCCTCCACACCCCACTGCCCACCAATAGAGTTCGGTGCCTTTGCCACCTCCTTCAAAACATATCCCCTCGCCGTGTTCATTCGCTAAACAACACACGGCCAAGACACCTCACTTACAAACCCAACTCCTCCCTATATACTGCCAAAATCCAGGTAACTAGTTAGTATTGTTATGATTATACTCTTTGAGTTATATGATTTACACTTTCCGTTCGTCTCTTCACTTTGATTTAACACTTTGATTTTAATTCAACTGAAACCTGAAAAGACTGTGTAATTGCTAACACCGTTTTCTGTTATTTACGTTTGTATTTGTGTTATAATGCTGTTTTCATTTCGTTGTTTTGTTGCATGCTTGCAATTGATTAATTTTTGCTTTGTATCTCGAGCCCTGAGGAAAACCTGTCACAGGGTCGAAAGCTCTGCATAATAAAAGCAGAGTGAACATACTCGCAACGTCCCGCCGCCTTCTTCTTCAGTCACAACTATAATTTTCATACGATGCAGCACCCATCACGTACGTGCCGAAGCACTTTCACATTATATACACATATACACACACACACACACACACACACACACACACACACACATATATATATATATATATATATATATATATATATATATATATATATATATATATAGTTTAAAAAATAGTAAGATGAACGAAATTCGGACGAGATGCAGTGTCAAAATATAAAGTAACCCAGCAAACACATAACGTTTTCAGAACGTTTCATCAAAGTTTTTTGAGGTTCCGTACGTCTTCGTCTAAAACGGACGTTTTTGAAACGTACATATAACGTCAAAGTTTGGACTTAGCATTTACCACAAAGCACAGTTTTTTTGGAAAACGTTTTTAAAACGTCAATGGACGTTACAAAATTAAACGTCCGGTACCTAACGTGTACTGAACGTTTTTCCCCTGACCTATTTTTTGTTGAGCGTTTATTAAACGTGTTAAAAACGTCCAATTCCAAATCATTTTGAATGAGCAAATAAAAACACTCTTCTTCAACAATGTAGAATCGTTCCAAATTTCTTTTTTCCGATGTCCAAATGAACAAATAAACGCATTCTTCTACAAAAAATTGGTCGGTTGATATCATAAATGAAATATATATTTCATTCCCGGCAAAAACAAAACGTTTTCAGAACGTTTTCAAACGTTATATAACGTCCGATACGTCTTCGTCTGGGGAAAAAACGTTCTTAAAACGTTTTTAAAACGTCGTAAGGTTTTCTGCAGGTCCTAAGACTGGAAAGTAAATCGTGATTCATGAATATTCACAAAAAACCTAGAATTGACCAAAATCATAATTTTAAAAGGACAAATGGCAATCTATTTTGGCTTTTCTGTAATGCAAAATTCTATAATGCAAAAATAATGCAAAACATTGATTGTAATGCCCAAAATGCTATTCGAAGAGGTATTTCTGGGTCTAAATTTAAAAAATTGTAATCGTCAACTATTTTTTAACAGTCATTGCAATCTGGTCCCTGTATATAGAAAGACTTGACAAGAGTTAGGTACATAGGTTTAGGATATAGGATAGGATAGAATAGGATATAGGCACAGAGTTGTTAGGATTACTGGAGGACTGTTAGTATCATAGAACATTAAGAGGATTAAGAGGAAAGAACTTCTCTTCAGGATAATTTTTTTTTTAGCATAATTATCAAAGGCTTTCTGGACATTCTTAAAAGGTTCTCACAAGGTTTTCTAAACGTTCTTAAAAGGTTTTCTGAACGTTCTTAAAAGGTTTTCTAAAGGTTCTTAAAAGGTTTTCTGAACGTTCTCAAAACGTTTGTAAAACGTCTAAAGGTTTTCTGCAGGTTCCTAGACTGGAAAGCAAATGCATGAAAGGTTTTTAATTTTTTTTTAACGTTTAGAAAACGTTTTACAAATGTCCAATAAGACGTTTTGTGGACGTCTGCAGAACGTCCACAGAACGTCTATAACGTCCAAACGGTTTTCAGCAGGTCCTTAAAAATTTTGAAAGGTTTTTTTTATTGTTTTTAACGTCCATTTGAAACGTTTTAAATACGTCGAAAACCTTCCACAAAAAGACGTTCTGAAAACGTTTTGACGAAACGTCCAAATAACGAACTTGGAATGTTTCAAGAACGTTAAAAAACGTCAAATTGTTAGCTGGGAAAGGAAAGGAGTTCACAACATCATATAGGATACACGCAAAACGAGCAGGATTTTTACTTCACAAGCGGATGAATGCCCCCGTAATGCCCATAATGCCCCCGTCTCTGTCCCTTTCTCATCCATTACTTCTCTTTCTCTCCTTCCCCTTATCTGCTTATCCATCCCATTTCTTCTTTCAAGGTACGGTAGTACATTATCTATCTGAACTATGAAAAACGTCCTTTTATAGCAATTTATTGTTATGAGTACTTTTCCTGTACAAAATATCACCCTCGTTTACCATTCCCACGATGACAGGAAACAACATTGTCACTTGATGTCATTAAAAATCTTAGAACACCTCCTCGTGTTGTGTTAAGTTCTACAGATTAACAATCTCAGGGGACTAAACAAGAAAGACTTCCTATACTTAGGCTAGGTACTAATCCTGTCATAAAACACAAGACAGTCTAATTAATCTTATCTCTTTCAAATTGTATGTTACTGATTCTGTCATACATATACTTGTATATATAGTCATGTTAAAATGTCAAAGGCTCACTTCACCTGAAGAGAATAAAACGAAAGCGCTTGTGAAGTAAAAATCCTGCTCGTTTTGCGTGTATCCTATTATCGCTCAATTACAAAATTTAGCTAACCTAACCAACTCCTCAGTCCTGGTGGAATTAAACAGATTATGCATCTTTGAAGTATTAGTTCTCACTCTGTAATTATTTTTTAGATACATCTTTCTTTCATTAGTGAACACTTCACATTCAAAGAGATAGTGATATTCATCTCCAATTTTCCTTTCATTGCACAAGTTACATGAGCGATTTTGTAGATCAGTATGAAAATATCTTCCAGATACGATTGGTAAACGAGGGTTAACACATCTAAATTTTGCTAGAGAAATTCTATGACATAACGAAAGTTTTTTTTATGGTAGAATTCTAATTCGGGCAAAGTTTTGAATATTCTATAATTTAGACACAGTGAATTATTGTTGATCACAGCATGCCAGTTTTGAAAATGAATATCCTTCACTCTTAGTTTAAGAGTTGACTTCAACCAACGGCAACTCAACGCAATTATAATAGTTATTTCAGCATTTTATGTCTCAAACCGCATTATTTTAACCCGTCGCAGATTATGATAAAGAAAAAGGGGAATAAAAAGAAAAACTTCTTTATTTTTCCCTCTTTTTTTCTTCCCTTTCTTCTTTTCATTTTCTTTTCTTCTTTCCTTTTCTTTTTTTCCTCTTTTCTTTTCATTTCCTCATCTTTTCTTCTTTTCTTTTTTCTCCTTTTCTTTTTTTTTTCTCTTTTTTCACTCTTCCTCCACCTTTTCTATTTTTTTCTTTCTCTCCCCCTCTCTCTCTCCATCGTTATCCTTCCTTGATTTTTATTTCATTTTCGCGCGTGTTGTCTTGACAACCGCGCGCTTTGCTCTTTCAAAGCAGCATACTGTATTTCGTATCATCATATCCTGAAGAAGCCTTATGGGCAAAATATCGATATTAAATTTTGTTAATGGAGTCTTCATTTATAAAGTACCGGTATATAAATAAAGCATAAAGTATATATATATATATATATATATATATATATATATATATATATATATATATACATACATATATAAAGAAAAGATGAATATATATATATACGTCAACTATTCACAGCCCTAACCTTAGCCTAAATTCAAAACTCTATAACAGCCTAATCATATACACTTTTGACGTTCTGGAACACGGAGAATCCATCTCCGGAGCGATGTTAGACCAGCTGCTGGTCGTTTTAAACTGTCACTAATTCCCGAGCATGCGTGCGCGCGCGCTGATGTGGTATCCCCTCGAATTCACTTTCCCCACGAATTCACCTTCCCCGAAAAGAGGAGCTCATCTTGTGTAAATCAACTACTCGCTGCCTGAGGTCTTCCCTATACTCCTTGGACTTTCCAATATAGTGCTCATGTTGCAATGCTGATCAACAATCATTGGTGTTAGCTGTATTGACACCAACTGGGGATCACTGCAGTAACTTCTGGTCAAGTTCTGGATCTAATCTATTCACATAGCCAACAGTCAATTCATCGAGTCAATTTCTGGTTATGTTTGGTAAGGATGGAATGTCAGTCCAGCTTCAAAGGCTTCCAGAAGCAGTATTCAAGTGTCATACTATCATTATCACATTCCAGAGTCCTTTGAATAAAACAAAGTCCACCTGAAAGCCACCATTTATTTGTAAATACATGTACCACTTTTTAGACCATTTTTCAACTACAACATGGTGGTGTTATGTAAACTTTTGACCAAATTATTTTCCAGAAATACAGATAATATGAACTAAATATATATATATAATTGTGTATCATATATGAAATATAAACCATGAACATCAGGTAGACATACAGTTTTTCTGATTTAATTAGAAATGAAACTGTCGGGACAACAAAAGATGATTAAAATTTGAGAAAACTGTTTTTCTACCGGGTGTATGTAAACTTTTGGCCCCAACTGTACGTGTGGATAGGTGATGCTTTTACACATAGATAATATAAATATAATTCATGTATAATCATGTGAAAGTATGTACGTCCACGTATTATGTGTGTTATGTTTTCGTATACATGTACTTCATGTACAAATGTACAAGTTTTTTTTTTTTTGTGTGTGTGTGTACAGGTATATCCATTCAGGTATAATATGATCATGTGCACACATCAGTGCACATGTGCTTGTTTACCCTCGTGTACATACCTTTTTCTCCCCCTCCCCTTTTCTCCCCCCCTCTCTCCCCCCCCCCCCCCCTCCTATTCATAGCCCTAACCTTAGCCTAAATTCAAAATCCTATAACAGCCTAATCATATACACTTTTGACGATCTGGAACACGAAGAATCCGTCTCCGGAGCGATGTCGATATAAGTAGAAAACGGCGTTCAGATAGTGCAAATGCGTGCAGCGCGCGCAGATTAAATTGGTGGTTTGCTTGTGAATAAACCTGTCAGACAACGCAATGCTTCATTAAACGATCTTATCGACTTCTTAACAGCAGGACCCTTTGAACTAATAGGGGCACCTATCTTCCTGCAAATATTAGCGAAGCGATATGAATAAACACATGTGTTTTTCTATTCCGATTGATAGCTGTAGCAGTATTCAGCAATTAACTGAAAACTTGTCATCGTTTTAATTTGATTTGACAGCAAACTTTCTTGGTTCAAATGAATTGATTCATCAGCGTCAAAACAGTTACTGATCGAGTGTGTTGTCTTTAGAAATGCTTTTTTTAAGGAGCAATGATTAGGGCGTTTGTGTAATGTCCTTGAGCCGTCCAAAATTTTTTCTGCCAATTTTTTTGGATTTCTAAAGAGCAACGAGTTGGGCGTTGGTGTAATGGTAGAGACCAATCCAAAATTCTTTCTACCCAAATTTCCTGGATGTTTAGAGAGCAACGAATGACGCTGTTTAGACTGTATTTGACACCTTTTCTTCAAGGAGGTCTATCATCTTAGAACCAAGTTTCTTGGTTAAAATCCTGCAGGGTTGGACTCTGAATACATCCTTGTAGGAGTTGATAAGTAAGTAATGTAAAGATTCACAGTTTACTTTGTCTTTGATATAGCTCACGAGCGTTAATGATTTATATTTTATGCTGTTAGTTCCCCATCCTCCTCCTCCTCCTTCTCCTCCTCCTCCTCCTCCCCTCATCTCTATTCAACTCTCTTATCTTTCACTATGATCCCCCTTTCTGTACCCCTAACATGTTTGATGTTACAGTTCAAAAATATATGCATGTATCTAGCAAATGGTGAAAATATTCACAAAACTGGGCTAAATTTCACGGAACAATGGGTGTTGAGCATCAGTAACGATGAATGCATAACTATTAACTCAGATGGGAATTCAAAACAAAACATGGATGACTGAGCGACTATTGCAGGCCGAGATCATTGTTCATTTTGTGTCCTACACGAAATGGGGTATAATGGAATAAAGTAAACAACTGGGGAGCGTTTCATGGAGAGTTTTGTCGGTGAAAATCACCGACAAATGTTACAAGCTACTGAAAATCCTCGCATCTGATTGGCTGATAGCAAATTAGTCGGTGAAAATCACCGACAAAACTCTTCATGAAATGCTCCCCTGATATCAACTTTCGACTGTTCAATGAGTTAAAAACAGGACCACGTATATATATATATATATATAAAGAAAAGAAAAAAGTATATACATATATATGAATATATATATATACATATATATATATATATATATATATATATATATATATATATATAAAGAAACTAAAAAAATATATAAATGAGGACTCCGTTAAACAAAATTTAATATCGATATTTCGCCCATAGGGCTTTTGCAGGGTATGATGATACGAAGTACAGTATGAAAGTGACAATGACAATGACAGTGACAATGAATTTTTATTTTCCAATATCACCCTTTTCAAGGGCATCGAAGAAAATCAAGTATAAACATATCAAGTGAAACCAAACTTGAAGTAAATTAAACGCAACCATATTATTTGGATTAATCAAAATGAAAAAGAATTGAAATAGATGTAAAGATGTTGAAAGATTTTGAGACTTGAATTGTATATGACTTAACTAACAATCAATAATAATGTTAAAGGAGTAAAACTGAATAGATATGAATTAGATACGCAAAGCAGTACCCCCCCCCCCTCCCCGCTCCAAAAAAATAAACAGAGTAAAAGGTAGTAATTAAAAGATTGTGTAATGAGAGCTTTGAATTAATAATGGCAGTTTGTGAAGCATTTCGATTACTGAAGGCACACACTAACTGCGAATGAATTTTAAAGATAAATCATTGGCATCAAACATTAATTAAGAGTGTAAAGTAAACCACCAAAACAATGGTAACAAAAATGAACTGCATATGAATCAAGTGTTATTTACATCATCTTTCTACTTAATAATAATAGGTAAAATGTCAGTGGTAAAAATGTCAGAGGACAAAATGTCAGCTCTGGAAATGCCGAAGTGAACATGTTACAGGTAGGCCCCCGACGAATACTGAATTAGAAAAGCTTTGGCCGCTTCACATATGCACTGTGAAACATAATTGCGCCTTCTTCGTAAGATAGGTAACGTGAGATGACGTCCATTATTTTCTTTGTGAGATTAATGGGAAATAGGCTACTGTGATTTAAGATATTAATGGAATGAAAGAATGGAAAATAACGTTTGATGTTCTGCATAATTATCCTAACACAATCAACGAATTAAGTAATTATTTTGAAAAGTTGTAAATTCCGCAGTGTATCCGATGAAATACTATAAAAAGTCGAGGTCCGATGAAATACAATAAAAGGGCGGGTGGGGGGGGGATTTTTACGAAGAGGAATGTGCATTTCAAAATCGCGCACTCGTGTGGAAATTATGTGGTCAGTTACTTATGTTACAAGCCAGAGTTTTTCCCCATCATCGGTTTTACAATGTTTATCCACATTCAGTTTTTACTGTGCATGTATGCCCCTCCCCTCTCATGCGTGTAGTTATTTTTTTTAGTACATAATAGAAACCTTATCTTCTATGTACGATAGAAATAAACAGGCAAATATCTTCGTTCCTTCGTTCCCCTTCATTTCTATAATGCAATGTCCGTACCTGCAACATGTACTTTAAAATTGTCAAATCTGACATATCTCTGACATTTCTACATCTGACATTTTTTACCTCAGGCATCTTCACCTCTGGCATTTCACCCCTGGCATTTTCACCTCTGACATTTTTTTCCTCTAACATTTTTTTCCTCTAACATTTTTTTCCTCTGACATTTTTACCTCTGACATTTTTACCTGGCACCCAGTTCGATCGCGGTTATCCTGCCATTGCCATGCATGCAGAAAATGACGTTGTCTTTAAAGCCCTCAAAAATTGTATAGGGCAAAAATGTGTTCCAAGTATTAAAAAGACATTTCGAGTTGAACTGGCTGACATGATAATAATTATGGCATTTTTTTTTTTACACTAATGCTTGTATGCATTGAAGGGAGTTTTACATAGCTGCTTGGGGGGGGGGGTGGGAACTCGGAATGTTTCCCAATTAGATTTAAAAAGAGAATTTCTAACCAAACTTGAAACTTTCGGCACCCATTTTTCCTTACGATGCTGTTATTAAGGAAGAATTATGGTAATTCTTGCTCAGTATACATGCAAAAGCTTCATGGGCGTCAAAGGGAGGGGGAGCAGAGGGACACACTACCCAACAAATTTGTAAAGGTGGGGACACAAAAGGTTATGTCACCCCTCAAAAAAAATTAAGATGAATACCTTTTTCTTTTTGGTTGTCAGCAAATTTGTGTATCCCCCCCCCCCCCCCAATTTATTTCCCGCATGAATGATATTGTTGAAAGTTCCCAAATGAATATTTGACACCCTTGAGAAGCTTCTTTATGAGATTTTCCCTTCTCAACTTTTCTGTCTGCGTGTCTCTATTACACGACGGATGTATGAATATATATATATATCTGTGGATTTTTACAAAAATACTATAATTTTCTTCTCATTGTATGATTGTCTGTATCAATCAGATATGATTATTTACGTCTGGGACGATCCTTCCTTTTAACATCGCCATCCGAAAGACGTGACTCAGACTCGAACCTAGATCCGATCAGAATCAAGAGAAGACAAAGAGCTGACTGCGGACGTTAACGCTCATTACACTATTTTGTATAACACGTAATTATCATTTTCTGTAACAATTTTTGTATCATGCTTCTTCTCCCCAATCTTCTTCTCTTGCTCCTTCTTCTCTTTCTTCTCTTCTCCTTCTTTTTTCTTTTCTCCCGCTCCTCCGATCCATCCTCCTCCTCCCCGACCTATCATTTTCCTATATTTTTCGTATATTTAAATCATTTAAATAAAAGTACACGAATATTGACATTTCCTTAAATAAATTTGGACGTACCTGCATGTGATTATCTCAATCAATAATGAATTTAAATGAAACAAACGACTTAATAAACGAAATTTTATGCAACCACTCTCTGTAAAAAATCATTGAAGACTTATCTAGAGCAGTCGTTGGACAGCCTTTTCCATTAATTAGATTTAGAGCTGAACACCGTGTAGTCTACAGGGAGCTCCAAAATTGAATGGGAATATTGATGGCCGCCCTCAACATTACTTGGCAGAATGCACAATTTCAAAAGATCTTTTCTTCGTTTCATGTGCGAATTAAGGTCAATGGATTGACAGAATGATTGCATCTGGTGCCTTTCCTGTTCATTTTAATATCGTATGATTTTCATTGATTTTTTTGGTTAATCTTGAAAGTATTATGATCAAGAAGCACTCAGGGGCGGATCGGGAATCAAATTCGGTTGGGGATCTTTTTTTATGTACAGGCCCTCTCAACCTATTAACTGACCTCGGACTAAAATTTTTACGGGCCCTCAATCCAGAATATGTAGCAACCAATGAGGACAACTCCGGAAACAGCAGATGGCCGGTCCGCCCCTTCTCACTTTGATATTAAGTAACATAATATTCCTGAAGGAAGAAATTACGTCAGTCGGTTTAATACACAGATTGTATTTCAATGAGCCCTTTCCAGATGAGACATGAATGGATATGGTTACCCTCTATGAAAACCAACTCCTGTTGAAAGAGCACAGACGAGTTTGAGGAAATAAATCAATAAAAATTAATAACATCATTCAATTAATTCAACATTATTTCGGATATACTTCCGTTAATCATACTTGTGCGTGTGTTATGTTGTGATATGATATGCAAATATGCAGATTTCAATCATGAAACTACCTCAGATATATGATATATCTGATGAAATTTTGCTCTGCTGTGTTAAGCTAATTTCCTTGTGGTTTGAACACAATTACGAGAGCAAACATTTTTTTTCAATCTTGTACAACCTATTAAAAATTAGCATTAAAGGCTATACGGGTGAGCAAAAGTGCATTTTGTCATATCTCAACCTGAAGTCAGGGGCGGATCTAGGATTTTGTATAAAAAGGGGCACAAATCCCAGAAGATTATCTGACAAGCCCCCCCCCCCCCCCCGTCATAACACATTTTTCGGTTGTTAATTTGTCCTTTTAAACAAACGAAAAAAAGGGATCATTAGGTCTAAAATTGGGGGGGAGAGAACACTGAACTGGTTTCAAAGAGAAGCACAGGCCGCAAGTGCCCCTCTAAATCTGCCATTGCCTGAGACACATTGGGACATTAACCCTTCTCCCCCTACCTTCGGTTCCTATTGTATAATTGTATTGTATTGTATGAGATGTTCTCTCTCATGGTCGTGATGGTAGTAACTATTTCGAAACTTTTGAACATGTTGAAAGGTGACGGTCCGATTAAGAATTATCAAAGCAAATGCACACTTTCAACCATAACTGTGCTGCAGAATTTTGTCGAATACTAGACTGCTGATTTTTTTTTTTCATTGGATCAAAACGAGAGAACCTTTGAAAACAATCTTGAACGTGAACGCGCCTTGCCGGAAACTTAAAATGATGTGAAAAAACGGGCCCTCTGACTACAAAATGGGACCGACAACTGGACACAAAATATCGAGCTTCTAAAATATCAAACTTCCTATGGAAAGTCCACCATGATATTACTTGAATGCTTGCCATCATCATGAAAGGATGTTTTATTTTTAAGTAAATCTGTGCCTATCACGAACATAATTGGTATATGAAAATTATGCGAGCAGTCTACCATCCCCAAAATTGACATGACAGGCAGAGAGCATGCATGCAGACAAGGTCATACATACGGCAGAGGGTCGGGTGGAAGGATGCTTTGCCATCCGGTCTATTCTTTACTTGCAAGGGGCCAGTCAGAACTCAGAAATAGCATTATCGATTACCAGTACTCTGGTGGGGTTTGTTTTTTTTTGTTTGTTTGTTTGTTTGTTTGTTTGTTGTTTTTTCAATTCAAGTTCAGTTCAAGTGTTTTTATTTCTCATGTAGTATAGAAGAAAAAACAGAAGCAATACTTTATAACATGAAAATATCTTGAATAAAATTTGATATATAATAACTAATATGATATGGTAATAAATCCTAAATACATACATACATACCTACATACATACATACATACATACATACATATATACGAAAACTTAATATGATTATATAAGAAAAAGAAAAAAACAATCTCTGTTTTTAATTTCATGGTCAAGTTCAACTTCAAGTTTTTTTTTCCCAAAATAATATGAAACATAAAATATCTTCTTTTTTTTTTACAGTAATTCATAAACTAATATACTTATTTTCTGTTTTTTACATCAGTAAAAAAAAAATAATAATAAATGTCTGTTTGACACAGTATATTTTAAAAAGGAAATTAACAATGGAAAGAGAAAACCACAGGAAGCAACGCTTGTAATTACGTGGATTCTTTAAAAAGGGAAATAGAAGGCAATTTAAAAAAAAAAATGACATTAATTTAAGACAGGGGCGGACTGGGACTATATTTGAGCAGGGAATTTCGATGTGAGCGTCCTTCTAACATAAAACGGGCCCTCCGACCACTAATCAACCGGTCCTCAAACTAAAATATCTACCGGCCCGTGGAAAAAAAACCTACCCCAGGCCCCCAGTGCCCACGACCAGTCCTCCCCCTATTAAAGGTACGTCCTGCTGTGTTATGTGTACCTATGATTGTGGTTGCTACTAACAGGGCAGCTATAGGGTGTATATCTTTGGTGTATAACTTCATGGGCGTAAATCGGGGTAGGGCCGTGTATACATTAAATGTTCATTGTTAACGTTGTCAGCGAAGTCTGACCGGCACTTATAATTATTCGAACATGAAACTCGGTATATATTGTCATTTATCCAACCAGATAGTAAACTTGACCTTGGAGTGTTTAATGAAAATAAAAAGAAAATCATAGCGTCTCTCTCCCTTAAAAATAGTCGTTGCCACATTGTTGAAAAGACATTGCCTCGGATGCTGGAATGAAGAGAACAGGCTAATCAAAATTAAAAGCGATATATTACGCGTCACTTGTATCGTTGCTATGACAACTTTTGTGGGAACTTGAGTACAGTACTTGTCTTATGATTTTAGCAAAGCATACATGCCTCCTTGGCTACCTTCCAATCGCTACCTTAATTGGAAATGAATGTTGACTACGTGGGTGTTTTATAAATTGCGATTCAGTTTTTTCTAGAGGCCATAGATTGCCTTGTTTGTTTGATTTTCGACTATAATACCATTTAGTGTCGCGAATTAATGTACTTAAACAATATTTGTACTACCTTGGGTTCTGGCAGTTTTATTCGTGATGGACAGAAGTATGTCGGAGCATTGTTGATTGTTAATTAGTCATTTTTAGCATTTCATGTCCGGGGGCTGGTTTTATTATAGGTTCAGTCAGGCGGTTAATCGTAGGAGACCTTGTAAAGCCGGCGCCAAAATCCTGCAAATATGAAAGCGCGCTTGCGGGAAACCATGCCAAGTCTTTTAGAATATTGCGCTGAGTGACAGCGTAGTTTTGTGACAGAATGTTGCTTTTTTTCTGCGCTAAGAATTTTATTGACCGAGTAATGATCAATGACGTTCCTATTTTTTTCCTTCAGTGCCATGTAACTTAACCGATGTAGGTTATTAATCAGTTACCTTGTTTTAAAGAATCCAACTCTATCCATACATGCATCTATCAAAAGCGAAGCATTGGTTTTTGTTCCGGGTCATTTTTTAGTCTTTTGTTGTTGGTGGAAATCATTTATTGCATATACATTTTAAAGTCGGATAGTCCCAAAAATCAGAGAGAGAGAGAGAGGGGGGGGGGGGGGGGCGGGGAGGGGTAAGACGGAGAAAAGGTGTGGTAGGAAGGAGGGCTCAAAGTGTGCATGACGTTGTGTGAGTAATGAGGCAGAGAGAGAAAGAGAGAGAGAAGGGAAGAGTGGCAGAAAGAGAGACGGAGAGAGGCGAAGAGAGAGGTAAGGAAGAAACGCAGAAAGGGGAAACAAAATAAAATAAAGATGATGAATAGATTTTTAAAAAAAAAATTTCATTTCATCCCACCCCACATAACCATTTTCTCTCGAGCATGTTCAGTCAGCTTCCTTCTCCGCTCCTCCCCCTTTCTCTCTCTCTTGTTCTCTCTATTTTTCTCTCTTTGCACAATGATTTTTGTTCTATTTTTCTTCGACTTTGCATTGTTTTTCTTTCTCCCTTCCTCCTTTTCCTCCTTTGTCAGTCTGTCTTCTAACGGATCTTACATCACCGCTGGGTATCAGGTATTGAGCCATTGATGGTAGTCATATCTGAGCTATTAATCGATCTGTCAGGAGCTTTTTCTTCTGGGGATGTGTTGGGTTTGTCTCGGTGGTATACACGCTCTGCGTGTTTCATCGTGATGCTGCATTTCAAGATTTGTTTATTAAACGTTGACCAACCAAAGATCTCAGTCATTCAACTTTGCCTCCGCAAATTGGCAACTGGTGTATTTTTTTCTGTCACTCCCGAATTTTTCAGTATACTAGTATGTAAAAAGAACCTACATGCCAACAGAAATAGGATTATATGCATAACACAAAACATGAAATGATTTTGCAATATTTTACGCACCATTTGATTATTGCCGATTTGCTGTTATTGATTCTTATTTTCATTTGAGCCTTTAAGTTTTCAGAATATTACATGATTACTGACACGTATATATTTCATTATTTTAACTTTCATGGCAGAGTAACCTGAGGCCGTAAATAAACCCGCCTAGCTTTAAGGTGAATGGTGCCAAATTTCATCTCCTCACATTATGGATTACCTGCGATCCGTGAGATCTAAACTGGTTACCAGTCTTGCCTCGACCGGTCTCATTCAACATCCAGGACACGGAGAGAATATAGAGCTTTGTCCCAAGGACCAAGTCGTTAGTCGCAAGTAAATTACTCTTATTTCTAGTTATTCATTTTTTTTTTAACTTGGAGAAAGCAAAATTTAGAAGACATAAACATTGTCAGTGTGTTGGCGCAATATGTGTGTCAACCTATAGGAGAAATCATTTGTGTGTGCGTGCGTGCGTATGTGAGTGTGGGTGTGTCATTATATTGTTATTGAACTTTTTCCCAAAGGCGAATTCCTCACTTGCAAGAAAGTTCTCCTGGAGTTCATTTAATTCAATAAAATGAATTTCAGAAGCTAAAATATGCAAATGACATGTGAGAATATATAGCTGTCATAAACACCATGGTAAGGATTAATGGTGACGATTCCATGCAATGTGTCATCATTTGTCTATTCAATACACTCCAAAATTTCGAGAATTGCTTTAGGGTATAAAACAAAAAAGTGGTTTAGAATGTTTGTATGTGTATTTCTTGCTTTTTTTGTTTTTGTTTTTGTTTTATTTTTGCTTTTTTGTATTTTTGGTTTGTATGTTGCTGTTTTTTTTTGTTGTTTTTTTGTTGTTTTTTTTTTGTTTTTTTTTTTTTGTTTTTTTGTTTTGGGTTTTTTTTTTGCCGATTCACTAATCCATTCTATTCTTTTGTGTTTCGTTCACTGTCTTTAGATACACGAGTAATCTGACGTCACCTGATGATACCCCGGATGCCGAGACACCTGACGAGTCTACATCACACACACTGTCTAATGGAAGTACTATAGAAGCGAGCACTTCAGATCACCCACTTCACAGTGACGAAAATCCCGGTATGTATATATATATTTTTTTTTTCATCTCGAGACGTGATACATCTGATAAATTCATGAAAATGAACGATGGACAGAAATCTGTCCAGGGAGGAGTTTCATAAAGCTGTTCGTAAAGTAACGAATGACTCTACGAACTACTTGAATATAGCAAGCCAAATCGAATTCTCTGTCATTATAAATCGCATTAGCTAAAGGTGAAATATGCAGACATATGGATTAACATTACTTTTGTTTACAAACATTTTACTGTGAAGTGTATTTTTAGCCAAAATTAAAATGAGGTTATGAGAAATGCAGTCACACGTTGTAAAAACATCAGGAAAAACTTTGGGCATCCCCTTGGCACTTCATATTCAAATCATTCATAAAGTCATTCGTAACTTTACGAACAGCTTTATGTAACAACAATCCCCACCCCCCTGCCAAGGAAGGTGAAGAGGACTCATCTGATATTGTCTGACGATTAAGCAAATTAAGACGAAAAACAAGGGTCTTTGGATTTTCAGGTGTCTGTTTTTACCCAAAAATGCTTTAGTCTAAATTATGATACAGGATAACACATCTTTTCAATTTAAACCAAATAAAACATGTATTAAAGACACCTGTCAAATTGTGTAATAACCAGCATATACATGTATACCGGTAGTATAATTTAGAGCCGTAATAAAACTCTATACCGAAAATACGTTACTGTATGAATGGTACATGTATATCGAAACATTGCCTTAAAAGCAACACTCTCCTTATTCAGGTCAACATTACATTCTAGCAAATTGTATACGACATCAACCATATTAGTCAACCCTTTTCGTAAACAGCAAAAACTTGTTTCCTGTTTTGTTTTATCGGTTTCCCTGCATATAAACTTATTTAGAGAAACATTTAGTACTTTCAAAGGATGTTTAGAGGGATTTGGAAAAGACAAAAACAAAATGAAATGAGAAACAAGCTATGATTTCACCGGAATACGCAACCAAACTTGTACTTATGACCAATATAATTTGTTTGTTTGTTTGTTCTTTTTTGTAGTTTATAAAATACTCTATCATAGTTGAAGTCAGAATGCTTTCAAAGGCAAAAAGCATAACTATACAGTTACATACACGTAAATAATATTTGTGTATTTTAGTCCAATCTTCAATGTAAAGTCTGGAATAAGTATGGGAAGTTTCGTGTGTAAGATTACCTTGAAAAGCAAATTCTGCTTGAAGAGCTTCCAAATGTATCCAATTGGATAATATCAACCAACCCCATCTACGGCGAATTTATTTTTTGTTTTTTGTTTTTGTCTTTCTTCTTCTTTTTTTTCGCCCTAAAATTTCTTCGTCACTTCTTATTTAGACCAACTGTAATTTGGACAGAACTTTGCTGTACTGAAAAATAACGATAATCTTGATAATGCTCTGTTAGTGACGATGGTATTGGATAAAATGTGCGAGAAATATCGGATGAATTTCGAAGTGTGAAATGAACCACACATAAAATTCTTCCCCCCATTCATGTCCTTATCAGAACTATAATACATCAGTCCATCTAACCACCTATCTATATATCTGTCCATCTATCTATCTATATCTGTCTATCTATCTATCTATCTATCTATCTATCTATCTATCTATCTATCTATCTATCTGTCTATCTATCTATTTATCAACCAATCAATCTATCTATCTATCTATCTATCTATCTATCTATCCAGAGGCAGGCAAGAGCAGTTGCTTACAAGCTTGCTGGAATGTGAGTAACTGTATGCAAGGCATTGGTATCCTAAGCCTACCATACACAGTCAAGGAAGGGGGCGTGGCCGCACTCATTACCATGGTGATAGTACTAATCCTGGGTCACTATACCAGCAAGGTGAGATAAGGGGAATTCCCCGGATGACGTTAGCGCGATGATGTGGTGCTTTAGAATCGGAAGTGATATCTGTTTTGCTTTGAAGGTCAAAAGGAAGTCATACGCCCAAAGTTTGAAGAATGTGTTAGAGTAAATCATTCCATATTTTTTTTCATAATGATTCATCTGTATAATATCAAATATCATCACACGCTATCAACTACTTTTTACGCTTTTTTACGCTACACTTTTTTACCTTGGGGCCGTCGTCAACATCAAGCAGGTCGCTCATGACGACGGTCTCCTGCGTTCTGAAATTCAATTAAATAATATTTTTCATATACTTTTTTATATTCAGAAAAAGATTGTAAATGATTCATGTGTCTAAAATGTATATGTATAAAAACTATGTAATAATTGATTATGTTGTATTGTGTTGAATATGTTGAACGCAGAAATAAATTTCAAACAAACAAACAAACTATATTAGCTAGGAAAGCTCTTTTACCAAATTATAGAAATGAGTTTGAGTATTGAGGGGAACACTGTGGTATATTGGTGAAGGCTCTTGACTCTTATACGTGAGGTCCTGGGTTCGATCCTTGCTGGGTGCTTACGTCCTTGGACAAGGTGTATTATCCACATATTTTGTTCCTCCTGACCCAGGTGTAAAGGGGGACCCAGGGCCCCGCAACACAAAGATTCCGCAATCAATCGCAGAGTTGTAACAGCCAATCAAGACCATCATTTCATGCGCATCTCGTTCAAAAAGGTGACCTGGACCAATCAGAATGGTTGTTTTAAATTTGCTATTGACAGCAAACCTTTGTGTTACGGGCCCCTAATAGCTGGGATGATAATTTTGCAAGGCCCTTAGGAAGAACAGCATTGAAGCTCCTGAGGCTCCCCTGGGTAAAGAAAATGGAAGCACTATTGTTATCATTATTATTATTATTATTATTATTATTATTATTATTATTATTATTATTATTATTATTATTATTATCGTTGTTGTTGTTGTTATTGATATCGATATTATTATCATTATTATCAACATGACTCAAATCATTATTTTCATTAGCATTGCTTTTATTAGCATCATCATGATCATCACTTTCATTATTATTATCTTTGTTATCATGAAAGATCATTACTGACTGAGATGATAAATAACGTCCATGTTTCCCCGCCTTCGATGCTCTCGAGTGGTAACACTGATTTTAATGAAATAACTATATTCTTGTTCTCCTTTGTTGCATCATATCACAGTGGGAGAAATTCCTAATATGCATGATATTACACTACTTTTTGTTTTTATATCAGATCTTAGTGTACTGTAAATACGACGACGAAGATGACCTCGAATACGAGTCATCGAAAATCGATAAAGAAAGGAAACCTCCACTCAATGGTGACCGTCCGACACCCGTTCGTGAGACATACGCCGACATCGCCGATGCCTGCTTTAAAAATGGAGGTCATGTGATCAACGTGGTACAGATTGTCGATATGCTGACGGTTGCGGCGCTCTATCTCCAATTGTCAGGTGCTCTACTTGTGGATACCTTCCCACAAGCTGGTTTAAGCAGGTTTACCTGGACAGCTATTACAGTCCTCGTGCTTTTGCCGACGGTGCTCTTTAAGAATCTGACAAAGATATCGTGGTTGAGCCTTGTGGCTTTGATCGCGCTAGCTGTCATGTTTTCGAGCGTGGTGTGGTATAGCTTCGGCCGTAGCATCCGCTGGAAAATGGAAAGCATTCCGCCGTTCTCCATTGAGCCCTTCTCCATCAGCGCCGCAATGATAGCGCTCAACTTCGGAGCGCAGTTTTTGATGCCGGGCGTCGAAGGCAGCATGCGCGAACCTTCCCGCTTCAACCTGATGCTGGACTACTCCTTCATCATCACAGGATTCCTCAACATCGCCTATGCACTCTTCGCTTTCCTGACCTTCGAAGACGACACCCAAGAGTTCATCACTTACAACATGCCTCGAGGGCCACTCCAAGCTACAGTCAGCTGTCTCTTCGTGATCAAGTCCGCCCTAACATACCCGCTAATGATTTTCCTCATCGTAAGCACCATCGACTCAATGAAGGTGTCGTTCCTACCTCGTTGCTACCCAGAACCCGACGAACGCTGCCCACCCATCTGGGCAATCATCTTTAGGGTTCTCCTAGTCGGTCTTTCTTTCCTGATGGCCGTGGCAATTCCTCACTTCTCTCTCCTAATGGGCGTCTCAGGAAGCCTTACCGCTCCATGGCTAGACTATATCTTCCCCTGTCTTTTCTATTTGAAACTGAGAAAGAGTAGTATATGGGAGAAGGCATATCTATGGTTTATTATTGTACTTGGTGGAGTAGCGGGTGTGGTAGGCTTGTTCTATTCTTGCAGGGCAATGGTTCGAGCAATGTTAGGGGATATCAGTGACGATTGGTAATATCTACTCTCCACATTGGTAATGGGTAAATGCTATGGTTTGTAATCTTCATCCATATTCACGGATGACAATAAAATCATACTTTCTAAAAACATGACAAAGATATACAACCATGATGCAAATTTAGATATATCATTGATTCATTTTAGCCAATCGTATCCACTCTTCTAAGAACATCAAATGTTTTAGTATAATAATGGTACGTGATATTTCCTTTGGTATATACGTTGGTTCGTTAGGGCTGAAGTACCTTGCAGAAAACGTTATTGTGAGTAATGAAACTTGGAAAGTATGCTTGTTACTGGGGGAGAAATAGGACTGAAATCCGGTTGTGGAATTATAATGTGACCGGTCCATTCCACCGGCCCTGGGGCCACCAATCGAGACAAAATATGGTCCCTTGGATTAAACTCCCAAAATTCTCCTTGGCAATTCTGCCCTTGGCTCTCTAGGCGGGGTCGTCTTGCTGACAGAGGAAGGGTACATGGAAGACAGCAGTTGACGCACCTCTCTTAACGCAGTGATGCCATTAGCGCAAGTATAAATGCCTTGACGCCGATGCCAGCAAAGAGAACTCTGTAAGTCGACACGCAGTCTCGGGTTCTGAAAACCACTGGAATGGATGGATTAAGCCATTTTTTTTTTTACTGTATTTTATCAAGAAGTTATAAATCCTTGCTTTTATAGGCCAACCTTCAACAAATTCAAACCCAGGATTAAAAAATAAAAATATTGTTGTATTCTTAAATCATCGACCTCACCACAAAGGTATATATTTTGGTGAATGGTGAGGTGTAACGTACCTTTCTGCTCTGACAATATCGGCTGTTTCATTTTCTTCTATCATGTCCTTGGTCCAATGTATTCATTTTGTTACTCAGCGTTGGTACACTCTTGATTGTAAAATTGAAGGTATAAAGTGTTTTATGATTTCTTTTCCAATGAGAAATATTATTCTCGGTATCTTTTATTGGTTGTACAGCTGTTTAAGAGACATTGCCATAATAAACATTGTAGATAAAAAATTTTAATGGAAAATATCTGTACAGTACATAATGTATAAAACCATCCTCAAAGAATTTTACGCAGCATTCCCTGACTCATTTTATAAGAGTTTTAGAAAGGAAACAATTAATTTTTTGGAATTCTCTAGATGAATCTTTAAAACTGACACCAAGCTTATTTTCGTTCAAACATAAGCTTATATACACAGATAGATAGCTATAATGTTACACTATGATTTTCCTGCAGGAGGCTGTTCATTGTCCCATGTTTGTGCTTGAGTTGTTCTGATGTACTTGTCCCGTTTAGTGTAGTCTTGTATCGTCACGTCTAGTTTGTATCTTTTTATGCCCTTTTCATTAATTAATGATACTGTAATATTATTTTGGGGAACCTGAATTACAAACTCCGCTTTCCAAGGTTTCCCCCACAATATACAGCTAGCATTTAAGTTAAAACTGAACTTTCTAAAGTTCAATTATTATCTGTGTACTGGACCTTTGTAAACTATTTTCAATATTTGCAATTGTTAATTTATTCTATGCTCATATTGCTGTTGTAAAATGATTTATGATTTATCTTTGCTGTTATTGTGGAAATAAACGAAATGAAATGAAATTAATCGGCGAACGCAGAACCCAAATTCGACTCAGGGTTCCACGCGAGCCCAACTCTATGCGATAAACATAGCTTACTAGTCGTTATGTTTATTTAGAGATTATTTAACCTAGCAATATCTCTTTAATTAATATTTGAATCACATTTGAATGTAGTATAATGACATGAAACCCCTGACGTAGAGTGCAAAAAGTATTTCGGCGATTTTATTTATTTGGCGATTTTTATTTATGTCAGTATTGTACCATTAGATATGATTTTGTAGTATCTAAAATGTATATATTCATTACATTTCAATATGTATAAAATTTGTATAGAAATTATAAAAATCAAATTCTATATACGCAATAAGCAATGTGAATTTTAAGTAATCACTTGTAAAGGACTATGATGACATAGTGAGAGAAGGAAAGTTGAATAAACATGGAAAACAGATCGATTCCACTTTTCAAATGTCGGAAAATGAAGAGATATAATATTGTAACCGTTCAAAAAAAAAAAAAAAAACGTTCAAATGCATCTCAGTTAACAAAATATATTATGCATGAAGAGTAATTGACTAATAGGTTCTTGATTCAAATTCAGAGTTACCAATAGCAAACAGAAGTTAAGATGCTAATTAAAATACGAAATGATTAAACAAATACACACACACATATATTATATATATATATATATGCAACTTCAAGAAAGAATTTTCGTAATCGCTTTGCATCTTCTTGCCAAACCCAGTTTCTTGCGGTCTTGTGACACACACTTATGCAACTTCAAGAAAGAATTTTCGTAATCGGTTTGCAAAACCCAGTTTGACGCAGTCTTGTTGGTGCATAGTCGCTTCAATCACTCACCCCCCCCCCCTCTCTCTCTCTCTTCCCCCCCCCCCCTCCCCCCTCCCTCTCTCTCTCTCTCTCTCTCTCTCTCTTTCTCCTCTTTCTCTCTCTCTTTCTTCTCAGTGGAACCATCTCAGTGCGCTAAAATTACCGTTTTGTTTACCACTGTGTAATCACTTTAAGGCCTCTGAAAAGAAGTGAAAAGCTTGTTATGTTCCACTGTGAAGGGCATCAAAGAAAGAATTAAAATAAGATGAGTTCTTTACTCTGAATGTCTACTTTGTAAATGAGAATCTATGAAATGTTACTATCAACCGATCAGGCTCAATACAATGTGATATCTCATCTCCTACCTCTCTGTTCTTAATTAATGTTCACCTTGATAAATCTTTGTTATTTATCGTTGAATTATGCAAGTATTCGGCTATTCTAGGTGTTAACGAACAATAAACGCAACAAGAGGGCAATGCTACCAATGTAATTTCAAAAGATTGAGAAAAACACATCATTTTTTTGTAGAATGCAGGTTTTAACTTTGGATGAAGGACACGTTGTGAAATTACAGACTGCGCTGCGTTGTATTATTTGAAATTCAATATAAACATATTCAAATAGCTTCAGGCTACCAAATACTAAAACAGAGTTATGTTGAATATCAATTATTATTGTCATTATTTTTATTTCATCATTATCATCATCACTGTTGTTATTATTACTATATTTTTTATTATCTTTATTGTTATCATTGTTAATATTCCTATTACCAGGGATTACTATTATAATTTTATTCGGCAAAGACAACCAGGAAAGCAAAGTTCAAAACAACAGTGAAATTTAAGGAGATTCATATGGACTGAAGGAAAAGAAAAAGCTTTAGTATATTACCAGAAGGTCTTCTTTTTCAATACATGTAACTTTAAAAAAATGAAAAAAGACATGAAATAATGAGATAAAACGTACAATGGAGTAGAAGTATAATTCAAAAGATTTTTTTTAAGAAGAGAGATAAATGATAACAGGAGAAAAAAATGTAAAGTAAGAATGCGCCTTGAGCACATACATAGTACTAAAGAGTGGTGGTTAATAGTTTAGAGATGTAAATGATTCATTAATTTATGTCGTAATAGAACAGAATTTTTTTCATCCAAAAGGATGCAAATTTGCACCTTCCCTACAGGGTATAACTCTGCACCGTTAAGGGTGCACAATGTAGCTCACTGCACCCTTAATGGTGCATAATGCTTCTTTGGGTGCAAAGTTGTACTCATAAAGGAGCTCCTGGGGAGCGTTTCATCAACATTTGTTGTCTGACAAGTTGTCAGATCTGACATCTTTCCTTGATTTTGATTGGCTGAGAAGCATCGTTACTATGGCAACTGTCGGATAAAACAGACTTTGTCGGATAAAACATCCGACAAGTCCTTTCATGAAACGCTCCCCTGGTGTTGCATTTGAAGGGTGCAAACTGAACCTTTTTTCTGAGGTGTGTGTGTGTCATCATGGACTCTACCAAAAATCTTAAACCATAACAGCTGTCAGAAGGTCTGTGACACCTATATGCTGGTTCCTAGTGCTGTCGGTCAAGTGGGGCGGAAAAATATTTTCCCTTGCTGGTATTTTATAAGTCACTGGGTTACTGGGTATTCATGCAGGCGCGCCGGAAGGGTCCTAGCTTCGGGGGGGGGGGGAACACTCTTGGGGCCCACCCCAAACCTTTATGGGGACCCACCTCACCTCACATGTTAGGATGGCGTGAGAGACTCAGGAGACGGGCATGGCAATGGGAGGGTTAATGAATGGTATAATGGTAAATTTTGGCCGCGCGCAAATTTATTACAGTTTTGGTGGTGAAAATGTACAGAAATTTCATATTCCGGCATTGCCAAAATATGAAAAAATATGGGCGCCCTTATACCAATATATGATGGGATGGGGGGAATAATCCCCCGAATAAAGCAAGCATGTGCCCTTTTTTAATAGCTGATAGACAGAATTTCTAAATACTGACATACATTGCATCTAATTATACGAGGTTGCGTAGCGACCGAGTAAAATTTTTTTGATTTTTGAATGCTGAAAGTTTGTACTATAGAGAATTAATCGTGTCAATATATTCATTTTACATAGTTGTATAATTATGATCAAAATTCCGGCTTCCGGCGCCTATGTATTCATTTTTATGCCAAAATGAAATCAAAATAAAAGAGAGAAAAAATGTAATTTAACTATGAAAATACTAACACTAAGGAAAAAGTGCATGAAAAATCATAATGCATTGCACTCACCAGATATACCATTACATCAGTGATTATTCCGACTCTAATAAGGAGAACGGCAAGGGATATCTTCTTTGGTAGCTATCTAAGGAACAGAATACTGAATAACTATCATATAAAACAACATTACGATCACCTACACCAATTCATCGATCATCATGTCACTCAATTTTTATCGTAGTAATATTCTGTGGTCACAATTATGTTATAAGCTCGGGTTAGATCAAAATAAATCGCGTGTGAATGGTAAAATTATAACGTGTTTTTTTTAAAGTGATTAAAGCATTTACAACATCCGTGAGCAAGTTCCGAACGGATTATCATTGAAAGTGGAAGTGAATACATAAAATCCGGTTTTTCTAGAAAAGACTATGATTTCTTTTAAACGGTATACTCAATATCAGAGAGCCAAATTTTCTAGAATTTATACTCCAATGAAATATTTTAATAACTGAAGTAGCTATGAGATAGCTAATTATTTTTCTAGATCAATTCTTTTTTTCCGTGGGGCAAATTAATGAAAATCAATTTTACTTATGTTTATCCCGGTCATCATAATGCATGTTAAAAATTCTAAGCTCACTTGATATTTCTCAGTGTTCTTTTTCATGTTCTTTTTTTATTATAATCATTATTATTATCATCATCATAATTACTATTACCACAGTAGTAGTAGTAGTAGTAGTAAAAGTAGAAGTAATAGTAGTAGTAGTAGTAGTAGTAGTAGTAGTAGTAGTAGTAGAATTAGTAGTAGTAGTAGTAGTAGTAGTATTTTCATAATTATTACTACTACTATTATTATTATCATTGTTGTTAATGGTAAATAATGCTGTTTTATTTTTCAAAAATTGTATATGAGATGTAAATTTCCATTATTATTATTACTGTTATCTTCATTGTTTATATTATCATTATCATTTTCATTATTACTGTTGTTGTTATTTGGAAATAATGCATTCTATGTGTTATTAAAAGGAGATATATGAGATGTGCATTTCTATTGATATGCTATTGATTCATGTAATCATCTTTATATGGGGGTAACCTCCTTTAGGATATAGCTGTTTTGTTAGCTCCAGTTACCAAGATGTATGTATCACTGTGATTTTTACCAACATGTATGTATCATTGTGATTTTGGTAATAAACTCATTAATCAGTTAAGTAATTCATTCATTAATTCATTCGTCATTATAAACGTCTCAGAATTCATTCACGAAAAGATTAGACAGTTCTTGCGCAATGACACTGCTGACTAACAACAATCATAAAACACATGACTCTGACGTCACAATAGCAACGTGGGCTTATACTGAAGTTATCATTATTGGTAATAACCCACGAGTAATATGATGGAAATGCTGTGAACTTCAATCTCTGCCTACTGATTCTACTATCATTCAAGGCACTTTTGCCATGCATAAAACATGACGTAATCTGCACATAGTCATTTCACTTCAATGAAATCTTCATCCATGACTGGATACTCAAAGGATATATAGGGCGTGCTTGGGTAATTCTATGCCATTACTACACTACCACTACTACTACTTCTTCTTCTTTTACTACCACTGTTACTACTACCACCACTATTACTACCACTACTACGACGATGTGATTTTTCCAAGAAAGTTTGTTGTCAACTATAATTCCAAGAAATTTTGTGTATGGAACAATTTCTAAGGGGGTATCATCATAAATAATGTTCATTGGTAATGCATCTATGGAATTACTGAATAACATATATTTTGTTTTCTTGAGATTCAAAGATAATCTATTAGCTCTTATCCATTCAGTAACTTTAATGAGTTCAGAATTAATAATATTGACTAAAGTTTGTGGGCTCTGGTTGGAGAAAAATAAGTTGGAGTCATCAGCAAACAAGATAAATGATAGAATTTGGGATGACCTACAGAAATCATGAATGTAAAGGGTAAACAACAGTGGGCCCAGTAGGCTACCTTGAGGGACTCCACATTTTATATCTTGCATGTTAGAATTATGACCTTTAACAAAAACATATTGTTGTCTATTGGATAGGTAGCTCTTGAACCACTCCAAGGCCTTCCCTCCCACCCCATAATGTGACAATTTATGTAATAAGATTTCGTGATTGATGGTGTCGAAGGCCTTGGAGTAGTCCAGGAAAATGCCACCAGGTGACAAGATTTGTCGAGAGCACTTACTACTTTATCAATAAAATTAAATAACGCATGAGTGGTGCTGTGCTTTTCGCGGAACCCAAACTGAACATCAGACAAAATACTATGTATTGTAAAAAAAATGGCAGTTCTAACGTAGACTATTGACTTTTCTTTCGAAGATTTTAGAAAAAGAAGACAAGAAAGAAATAAGTCGGTAATTACTAACGTCCAAATTATCACCTTTTTCGAATAAAGGAATTACCTTAGCAATATTCATTTTTTCTGGAACTTTACCTGATTCTAAGGAAAGGTTGAATATATGTACCAAGGGGTGACAATAGAATTTATCACAGCTTTTAAAATGAAATTATTAATGCCATCAAAACCTGGGCTTTTCTTACTTTTTAATCCAGAGACACTATAAATTATCTCCTGACTATAAGTTGGAGCAAAAAAATTCAGAACTCGGATTAGGCGTGCCAAGATAGTCAGAGAAGTTTTTCGTCGCGGGAGGAATGTCTTTGGCCAAGTTTTCACCAACAGAAGAAAAATTATCATTAAAAATATTGGCAATATTGTCAACATCGTCAACAATGACATCAGTAAATCTGATTCTGGAAATATCTAATTTGGCAATATTGTCAGCATCGTCAACAATGACATCAGTAAATCTGATTCTGAAAATATCTAATTTATTTCTCCATAAGTTCATTGCCTGTTTTATAACTTTCCATGTATTTTGGATATCATGTTTATATAGAACTAACTGTTTCTCAAAGTATTTTTTTCTTGTCAAGTCGTAATATTCTAGTTAGGATATTCTTATAAGATGTGTATTTGATTTTGGATTGCTCTGTACCTTTCATTTTGAATTTGTAATATAAGTTATTTTTTTCTATTAATCGAACGCAAAATAGATGCTGATATCCATGGTAGTCTTGGAACAGTTTTGTATGTGTTACGTTTGACTTTTATCATCGGGATGTGTTTATCTAACTTGTCATTCAATATATTTAAAAAAAAATTGTCAAAGGATAAATTGATGTCTTCACTATCGTACACACAAGACCAATCAACAGAGTCTAAAGAAGAGCCAAAGCTAGCTGTATTTTCATGCGTTGGTCTGCGTCTTAGTGGTTGAGAATCAACAGGTCGAGTTGAGCGTCTTAATGGAAAAATAAGTGAGAATTGGGAAATGGTCTGTTATATCGGAAAGGACTATAAAAGAATCAGGAGGGGAGAATGTTACCAAAAAAATGTTGTCTATAAGTGTAGCGATTTTGTCGGCTACCCGAGTATGTTTGGAAATAAGAGGCAAGAAAGAGGCAGGCAAAAATGTTTCAAGAAATTCATGAGATACATTGTGTTGTTTCAATTAATCAGTGTTGAAATCGCCTACAAAGACAGCGTCCCTATTAGCGAGAGCTGGGTTGTTTATAGTTCCAGAAAGATAAGTTTAAAAATCGTTTGTGTTAGAGTTTGGAGGTCTATACAAAATAGCAATAATCATATTTTACTGCTAGGAATATTAATTTCAATAAAAGAGATTCGACGGTAGAATTCACGATGTTAAGTTCATCACAAACGGTATACTCGTAGTCATGTGAAATGTATAAATTGCTACGCCACCCCAGTTCTGCCTTTCCTGTTATTTGTTATAAAATCATAGCCATTTAATAAAAAAAGGTTGTTTAGATTCATGACATAGCCATGTTTCAGTGAGACCAATTATAGAGAAAGGCTGTTTAGTCGAATTGGAAGGGTTTTTCAAAAGTAACTAAAGTTCGTCAAAATGTTTATTTATACTGCTTATATTGACATGCATTTTGCAGAATGTATCTTTCCTGAAATTTTTTGTAAGGTTTTTCACTTGATTTTCCGTAACATAATTAGAATAAGGATGTTGCACTATATCATAATCAAAATTTCATTCTAACTAATTTGAGGACGAGTTGATATTATCAGTCACAAAATCATCATAATCAAAATTCATTGGGTTATTAAAGTTTTCAGTATCAGTAGGTCTCAATTCATTAAAGAGGTCATGGTTATTCAAAGAAGTGAATGGAAAGTACGATGTGTCAGTCATACTAAAGCAGTCCATATCAGAACGTGTTGTACTATAACTGGTCCAAGGTTTGTAAGAGTCATGGAATGGGCAGCCAAGCCAAAGAATATATATTTACGAAGAACTTTCAGTACCGAAATAAAGCACGAGTACGTATTGTAGTACGTGGTACCCGGGGGGGGGGGGCACTCAGTATATAATGCGTGGTGGGTATGTGCCGCGGAGAAGACCCCCATTTTTACATTCAAATTTCCGTTCCAAAGCATAGCATTTTTATCTTATTGAGAAAAAGAACCAAAAAGCCGTTCCAAAGCATAGCATTTTCTTCTTATCGAAAAAAAGAAGAAAGAAATCCGTTCCAAAGCTTCGCATGTTTTTCGTTACGCCGTTCCGGCCGCATTGATCCCCTACAACGAGCTGCATTTTTGGTGAAAAGCGGCCCGCAGAGCGCTGTCCGACCATCGCCTCTGCGCGAGCACACCCGGCGGCCGTGCCGGCGGGCTAGCTGCATGCACGTATGCCCGTTCCATAGGGATACATACGCACTCACACGCAGGCGAATCGTTCCAAAGACCCCCGTTTTCACAAACATTTGTAGTTCCGAAGCCCGTTCCGAAGACCCTCCTTTTCACAATAAGCCCGTTCCAAAGCCTCCGTTTTTTGTCTCGCCCGCGGCACATGCCTACCACTTTTGGGGTCGAGTACCCCCCCCCCCCCCGGGACGTGGTATAGCCCCATATCGCGCGTCATCGGTAACAACAAAGGGTTTCACGTGTAGCATTACAAACATTAACAAATTGGTCAAAAGCATGCATATTCCCGGGGATTTATGGGGGGGGGGGGGGGGGGGTCTAC
Source organism: Echinometra lucunter (assembly GCA_029962745.1). Taxonomy (NCBI): domain Eukaryota; kingdom Metazoa; phylum Echinodermata; class Echinoidea; order Camarodonta; family Echinometridae; genus Echinometra; species Echinometra lucunter. The sequence continues at coordinate 30,179,906 of CM057158.1, forward strand.
TAGACTCATCGAGGTTCAATCATATATTTTCAGAGTTTGAAAATTTATGTGAATCACCTTTTCCATATATTCAGATGAATCCTAGGGGAATTAACCTAACTTCAAATTCCATGTTTTTGTGTATTAACCTATGGCAGCTAGAGGGTCAAAAGCATGCATAGTAAATGCCGGAAAGAATGTTAAGGTGTATATCCCATGTGAGTTAAAAAGTAGCGGAACTCACTTGAAACGAGGACATTAGTGAAAAATCACTATACTTCTACTATACTACTACTACTACTACTACTACTACTACTACTACCAGGGGCGTAGACAGCGGGGGGGGGGGATGAGGGGTATGCATCCCCCCCCCCACCTCACAAGGTGGGGGGATGACATGTACAATCATCCCCCCCCCCCAGGATTTAGGGAAGGATGTTTGCTTACAATTAAACTGAATTAACATGTTTAGAAATGATAGGAACAGCAATAATGATAGTAATAATCATTATAACAACAACAACAACAATAATAATAATAATGATAACAATAATAGTAATGTATTATTATTATTATTATTATTATTATGCCTATAATCTTTATGTCTGTGCATCATTGGCGTAAATCTCAGGGGGATGGGGGATATATCCCCCACTTTTTAAGGAAGAAATGATATTTGAATTAATCGCTAATAACATTTTTGATAATCTGTCATAAAAAAACATCATATGTTAGAATTTCTGTTTGAAAATGCGATTTAAAACCAGAAAAGCGCTTATTTTTGGCTCGCTCGCTTCGCTTGCTCATCATATTTTAGAATTTTTGTTTGAAAATGCGATGGAAAACCAGAAGAGTGATTTTTTTTTTGGCCCGCTCGCTTCGCTCGCTTATCATATTATAGAATTTCTATTTGAAAATGCGATTAAAAACCAGAAAAGTGGTAATTTTTGGCTCGCTCGCAAGATAAAAATTAAAATGTGTTTAAGGGCTTCTGTGCAGGTGGATGAGGGCGTATGTTTATACTTAAGTGTGAGTTCGACTGAAAAAAAATCGGCAAAAAAGTCGATCATCCCCCCCCCCCACTCCTCAAAGTGGATTTACGCCGGTGCTGTGCATTCGGGTGTGTGTGGGTGAGTGTTTGTGCGCGTGAGCGTGTGTGTGCGTGTGCGTGTGTGTGTATCTGTATACGAAATTGATCCTCGATTTCTCGTGAACGGCAAATCATCCCCCCAGATGTAAGAACCTGTCTACGCCACTGACTACTACTACTACTACTACTACTACTACTACTACTACTACCACTGCTGCTGCTGCTGCTGCTGCTGCTACTACTATTACTACTGCTACTCTACTACTTAGTTTTCTTAGATTAGAAATGAATATAAAATATTATGAATTATTATGAATATATTATGAATTATCCAAAATTAGTTTAAGAAATCATACTCAATAAGGTTGATTTCTAAATCTATTAGATTAAGATTTCAATCAAAGTTTGGATTTGTCCCTGATGTGAGTAAAAAAAAAAATACAACTACTACTACTACTACTACTACTACTACTACTACTACTGTTACGACGACGACGACGACTACTACTACTACTACGACAACGACGACGACGACGACGACGACTACTACTACTACGACTACTACTACTGCTACTACTTTACTACTATACTACCACTATACTTCTTCTTCCACTACTACTACTACTACTAGTACTACGACTACTCCTATACTGCGGCTGCTGCTGCTGCTACTACTACTACGACTGCTGCCACTACTACTACTACGACTACTACTACTGCCATTACTACGGCTGCTGCTGCTGCCGCTACTACTACTACTACTACGACTACTACTACTACTACTACTACTACTACTACTACTACTACTCTTACTACTTCTAATCCTACTGCTACTCCTACTCATCACAGGCAGACATTTTCAAAAAATCCCAACTTTGAAGGCCTGTAAAAATTAAGTGACAAGGTATCTCATGAAAGGTGTCACTAAGTGTTTTGAGAAGTACATGAGTTGGGTTGTCATGGTTTCCTATTCAAATGCAAATCAAGAAAAGGTTCAGTATCATAGACAGACAACACAGAAATTAGGTCTGTGGCCTTCTAATACCCTTTTTGCTATTTTTGTCCATATAAATTGACCTTGTCGAATATTTTCAAGTACAAAAGTTACATAAATTGGCTTCCCTTTCATCCAATTAGAATTTGAAATCGAACCCTTGGTTTTGTAGGAGATGTCAAAATGATGTGTCACGGACAGACGTTTTACCTTACTAAAGTGCAATTTTAAATCACCCCTGAACACTGAAAATGGTTTGGTTCAAAGGAGTCCCTATCTAGGAACTTTCTAAGGAACCATAGACAAACGATTTGGGACTCAAATAAAGTTGGATAAATTCTCTTAGCATAGGTTACCATGAGTGTCACGGACGGACCATGATTACGTTATCCTGAACTGATCACACTATACTATACAACAAATTACTATTACTATTACTGTTACTATTACTATTACTATTACTATTACTATACTACTTCTCCAACTACTATACTACCACCCTATTACCAATACTACTGCTGCTACAACAACAATCTTACTAGTACTACTACTGCTAGTACTAATCCTACTATTTATACTCCTGCTACTTCTACAATCCTTCCCAACTGCCACTTCTGTTGGTATTATACACCAAGAAAAAAAATACTTAGAAAAAAAGGATATTAAGGGGAAAAAAACTGACGACGTTCAGAAGGACTGTCTGTTCACCATACCACACTTCCGTTTTAAGTTCCTGAATCATTGGCCATACTTCAACCTGTGGTTGGATTGTGTTACAAAGTATCTGCCAATACCATATCATGCTCGTTAATAGCTTAAATGTTCTATTAAGACTGTGCTGTATACTATAAGCGGACACATTTAATCATATCACACGTATTATGCGATGTGCACCTGATGTGGCAAATCGGTTCTTACTACATGTGTGGGACGAACATGTAATTTGCTAGGAAGAGTTTGGTTGAACAAAAATAGGATAATGAAAGTCATTTATTAGGAATATAGGACGATATCGGTGAAAATAAAGCGATAATTTTGCATAGAACAGTCTAGATTTTGGACTTCGAGGAAATAACAGGCCACCCAAAGTGATGTGGACCTATATACATTGAAACCAGAATGGACGGAACAGCTGACGCGAAAATCAAAAAGCGGTAAGTACTGCAGTTATTGATATCATGGCATTAAGTATTCCCTAAAATATTTTTCTTCACATTTTGAAAAATCTTAGGAGAAGCAATCCAAAATACAAAGAATAGAACATTAAATACTACCTGAGTTAACTTGTGTCGGAATAAAGCTATAATATCTCTTTAAAAAAAAGAGTGAACGCATTCACTGTTAAGGATGAATTTAAGAAAAAATTAAATTTAGAGTGAATTAAGAGTTAATTAAGAGTAGAAATTGTGATATTAACTCTTTATTCACTCTTTTAGGGGTGACCTCGGTGATCACTCCAAATTCTTGAGTGATCACTGAGGTCACCCTTAAAAGAGGAATATCACAATTTTTACTCTTACTGCTTTCTTAATTCACTCTAAATGCACTCTTTTATTAAATTCACCCCTAACAGAGTGAATGCGTTCACTCTTTTCTTTTTAAGAGAGTAAGTAAAGAGGACACCTAATTGGGGAGGGGTGGGGAGTAAAGGGGAAAGGAGAGTCCAGCAATGTCATACAGAATGAGAGGGAAGGGACTGTTTTATTATTAAGCATTTTTTTTTTGGTCATTAATATTCGGTTTCCTTTGAATACCCTGACTAAAATATAGCCTAAACAAAATTCTCAGCTGCTGCGTTGAACTATCTCTTATATGGAGGAGTGCTGGACAAGAAAAATATTAATAGGTGAATGTTATTGAACTCTTTCTTTCTCTGCATCTACCCCCAAACCCTCCCCCCCCCTCTCTCTCTCTCTCCCTCTCTTTCTCTCTCTCTCTTTCTCTCTCCTCCACTCTCTCTCTTGAACCATTGTCATGAAGCATTAATAAGCCTACATAGCAAAAGTTTTGCAGAAAAGACAGATCTATGCAACGTACAAAGCATTGGCGTAAATCCCGGGGGGATGGGGGGATATATCCCCCCCCCCCCCATTTTTTGGAGAGGGGGGATGGCGTGTACAAATATCTCCCCCACTTTTTAAGAAAGAAAATATATTTTAATTAATCCGTTAGTAAAATCTTTGAATATCTGTCATAAACAACCATCATATTTTAGAATTTCTGTTTGAAAATGCGATTGAAAACCAAAAAGTGGTTATTTTTGGCTCGCTCGCTCGTCATTATTTTAGAATTTCTATTCGAAAATGCGATTAAAAATGAGAAAAGTGGTTATTTTTGGCTTGCTCGCTTTGCTCGCTCATATTTTAGAATTTCTGTTAGAAAATGCGATTAAAAACTAGAAAAGGGTTATTTTTGGCTCACTCGCTTCGCTCGCTCGCAAAATAAATATTAAAATGTGTGTAAGGGGGTCTGTGGGGGTCAGTGAGGGTGTGTACTTATACTTAAGTGTGAAATCGACAGAAAAAAAATCGTCAAAAAAGTCAATCATCCCCCCCCCCCACTCCTCAGAGTGGATTTACGCCGGTGGTACAAAGTTATTGTTGTTAACAACCCTCTCAATAACAGCGGTTACGGGTTGATCAGGGCTGAATAGGGCCATCCCTCCGTTCTTTTTTTAATTAATTCTCATATGAATGTATTATTGTTGTTGTGTTTTGTTTTTTTTTGTAATTTGACGGAAAATGAACACAATACAATACAATACAATACAATACAATACAACGCGAGTCTAATTTACTCGTGTACACAGATTTCGCGTCTTTGATTTTATTTTGACTTTTAAGTGAAAAACTGTTAAGAATCAGGAGTTTCATTATTATGTACTTAGTATTACAAGGGCTTCGGCGGCCTATATCAAGGAACTTCAATTCCTGACCGAGAAAACATATCTAACCCTAATCACCTAGCCCGCAACATATCCTCACCACAAACCTTTGGAGCCCAGGCCATATACCATGATAACACAGTAGGTTTTATGTCAGATCACCAATTTACTACCACAGCAGGCTTGACAATATCCGCTTTCATTCAATGCGAAGAGAATGTGTAACAACGTAACCAATGAAAACATCGTGGAACAATGGCCGGTATTCTCGAAAGCTCACTAACTTGGTACCCTCACTAACTTAGTACCCTCACTAATTAGTGAGCTCACTAACTTACGAGTTAGTGACCTTCACTAAAGTTAGTGAGCTGATGACGTCATATCCAAGTTAGTCACCCTTCGAGAATAGTAACCCCTACTAAATATCGACTTAGTAGGGCTACTAAAGTTAGTGAGCTTTCGAGAATACCGGCCATTGTGCCTTACTGCGTTTATATTTTCATTGTTTTCCCCAATTCCTTACATTGCCATGATTGCAGAGTAATTATAAGTCCATTGTTATGTAAGTTTGTAAAGTCAAAATTGATGGTCATTGTACAATGGTAATAACAGATCATACCATTATGGTATGATCTGTTTAAAGTTTTTTGGTCCATCTCATAGTTTTTTTGACGGCATTGTGAACTTAATGACCCGTTTATTTCCCCCTTTTTTCATTTCTTGTTCTGCAAAGAAAAGAAAGAAAGAAAGAAAGAAAGCAACCCCATATATATATATATATATATATATATATATATATATACATACACACACACACACACACACACACATATATATATATATATATATATATATATATATATATATATATATATATATATATATAATTTTTACGACCTAACTTTTTCTTATGTTCGAAATTGAAATATACATATATATATTTCAATTTCGAACATGAGAAAAGTTGGGTCGTAAAAATGATACTGTTATCATCTTTCCTAAGGCTTGAAGAGCTTCAGACATCTAATAGTGTCTAATAAAATAAAATTTTCGAGAAACTTTGTTGATTATTTCAACGATGTTACGGGCTTCCCATGCACGTTTCCATTTATTACGGAAATTGGAAAACCTGACATATCACAGTTTGATACAATGATCATTGTAAAAAAAAATAGTAAAAAAATTAAATAACGATATGTTATTGAACATGTGTTGGTTTATGAGCAGGATACATAAAGGTCATGCAATGATGATATCTGGTTTTCACAGGATGGAAGCTCAACAAACGTATCTGGATTAGACAGGAAATGACTTCCGCAGAAGAGATTGGTCAATGAGTTTATGACACTTTGTTGGTGAAACTGATTATGGTATGGAAAGATATATAGCAGAAACAAATCTTTAAAAGATGTATGCCGTGAAAAGAATGCTTTCATTTTACTAAATGTTTTGGAGTGTTTATTTTGTTTTCATTTTCCTTGTCTGTTATCAGTTTTGTTTGTAATAGCATCAAATAATATTTGGGAGAGCCTTTGGTCTCTCATGTCGCGGAATTTAGGTTATTTGTAATATTGTATTGTTTGAATATCTGCATTGAAATTTGAAGTTTGAAGTTTATTTGTTCCACATTTACATTAAAAAATTCATATTTTTACAAAAATGAGTGTCAATTTCAAAAGTAATGGTAAAGAAGAACTCAAGAAAGTTTCGAGATACATGAACGACTGGCACAAAAAGAAAAAAATGTAAAATGTGGGGAACCTAAATAAAAAGCAAAGCTTGTAAATGATTAGGCTCCAATTCAGAGAAATATTATAGGTAATTCTAATTAATAGACGATATATTGCGAAACAGAATAGAAGTATCAGAATCAAACGTACGAGAGCAAAGCTTAGTATGTGGAGTAAAGAAGGAGAAAGACGAAAAGAAGAAGATGATGAAGAAGAAGAGAAAAGAACAAAAAGGAGAGGAAGAGGAAGATGAAAGAAGAAGAAAACGAAGAACGAGGAGGAGGAAGAAGATCAAAGAAAAAAAAAACGAAAGGAGAAGAATGACAAGTCATGCAACTGTTTGTGCATCTATCTTTTGTGAAAAATGACTATGTTTATACACTAGGAGCGCACCCAAACGGATACTGGTAAATTTCAAGTTGGTATCAGTTGATGGAGAATCTGTTCAGAAGAACAAGGTGAATGCCAAGCGTTGTATGGAAGGCCATCCCTGCCATTAACGCGTGCTTATAACACCCGAATCGAGCTCGCTGATTGGTCAGTTAGCTCACGTAAGGTTACGAATTAGCTTACGTAAGGTTGCTGGAGCATACGTCAGCTAGCTGGCGTTAATGGCAGGGATGGCCTTCCATAGTTGCTTTGCCTGCATCTCGCTATGCGGACGAGAATGTGAACGAATGTGAGACGTTTTTGTGTTCATTCAGATGTAATTGTAGTACAGCTGTCCCAAAGTTCAGGCGTAATGTCGTTTCTTCAGCCTCTATGGCTTATACCGAAATAAAGAGTGGGTCGCGTTGACAGCAACTCTACCATTCGTCGAAAGCCCTCCGGGTTTTGCCGAAAGGGTGCGTTGAATGGAGCGTCGGATCGAGTGCGTCCAAAGCCCCCCCCCCCCCCCCCCCCCCCCTCCCGCGGTTTTGCCGAAAGGGTGCTTTGATATGAAAAGCTGATTATCCCATAACGCATGATTGTAAATATATTATTCCGGGGCTGCAGAACGTTTTTTTTTTTTCTTCAGTAGGGGAGGGGTTGTGCCTTCAGAAAGTATTAGGGTTTCTTTAAAATAATCATTGTAAATTTAGCATTGAGCGGTTGCGGAACGTCTTTTAGTGGTGGGGGGGGGGGGGAGCTGACACCCAAACAGGCGGATTCCAGGGGGCTATAGGAGCCCTCTCGGATTTTTTGTTTAATATTATAGTTTTGCAAAGCCTCCGAATGAGGTCCTGATTATCAGGACATTAGTTTGTTATGGGGGGGGGGTGTTTTCTCTTAAACGAAATATTGGGGGGCAGTCACCACCCCCACCCCACTTCTGCGGCTCCTATTATTCTAGAAATAACAAAAATACTTAAATTCGTAATAGTAATGATACAGGAGCATGAACTGAGCATTTTTTAAGTTGGGAGGAGCGGTTGAATGGGGTGACAGTGTCAACCTTAAAGGAGAATGCAACCCAGACATCAGTGTGCTTCCAGTGAATGAAGAAAAACAAGAAGAATAAACAGTGAAAGTTTGAGCAAAATCTGACAATCTGTTCAAGAGTTATGAACTTTGAAAGTTTAAGTTAATCCTTATTATAAGGATCCTTAAATTGGCAACTTTACCAGCATCTGTGATGTCATCGTGGACAACTCTCCATTCATTTTGTACACAAAATTTAGCATTTTCTTTATTTTCAAGAAAAATAAAAATTCTTTTGATCTGTTATTTGAGTATGACATGGCTATATCAATTCTGCAAGCATTTTGGGAAGAATTATGTTGATTCCTGACTTGACATTTCATATTTTATAAATCAATTTTTTTTTTTAAAATTATGTATAAAATGAATTGAGAGTTGTCCACGATGACATCACAGATGGTGGCAAAGTTGCCAACTCACGGATCCCCATAATAGGGATTTAATGAAACTTTCAAAATTCATAACTCTTGAACCGATTGTCCGATTTTGCTCAAACTTTCACTGTTTACTCTTCTTGGTCATCTTTATTCATTAAGAGCACACTGATACCTGGGTTGCATTCTCCTTTAATGTAAAATGTAATTTGCAAGTCTCACAACTTTGATGGAATGAATTCAAAAACTTTAAAAGAATGCAAAATAAAGCATACATTCAAAGTTTTAAAACGTTACTTCAGAGAGAACCCACCCTCGTCCAAAAATGAATAGACCAAGAAATAAGAATATATGCATGCACTGAAATAAGAACTAAGGATTTAAATTTGCAAAAAAACTGTTGAGCTGTTGAGCATTTTGAAAAGAGAATTTTAAAAAAGGAGGAGCTTTAGACTCTGCTTCTTCTAAGTTCTAGTATCATTTCAAATATCAGTTAATTATGATAATTATAATTATTATTTTCTCAATGAATATTGTTATTTTTTTCATTTCATTATCAGTGATATCATATTAGAAAATTTCCAAACTCACCCTTTCGGACAACCGGGAGGGGGGGGGGGGGGGGCTTTGGACAAAATGGTGGCGTTGACTGTCAACGTGACGCGACCCGACTCTCCAACGCACCCTTTCAGCAAAACCCGGGGGGGGGGGGGGCTTTGGACGAATGGTAGCGTTGCTGTCAACGCGACCCGACGCGATGTGACCCACCCTTTCTGTACAAGCCATTTTCTATAAGGACCACCGCCAGTCGATATCTTGAAAAGCACAAAAATGCACCCAGAATAAAAAAAAAATACTCAACCAAATTCGACAAATGTGGTGTTTTTGTTCTCCTTTAATAAAGGATGCCTCTCCTAATGTTAGCGTTGAAGTTATCCCCACATGAGGTAATGGAAAAATGCTTGCCCGTTTTTGTTTTTGTTTTTAGTTTAGTTTAGTTTTTTTTCTCTCTTTTTTTGGTTGTTGTTTGTTTTTGTTAGCTCCTTTTAATTTTTTGGACACGCTGTATAAAAAAGGAACCCTGGATAAATATGAATTTCAGCGACACGTAATTGCTTTCACTCTTTCACTTTTTAAAGAAACAAGCATGTACACGTTAATATCAATATGCCGAGCACGATAATTTAATGTATACAATGTAGCTAAATTGCCTTGCTGAATGACGAAGTACCTTGCCTGGGATCGAACCCACGATCTACGTATTTCGAGTCAATTGTTTAAACCACTCGACTGCGACATCTCACGGTGCGTATTTGTCAATGACTTGTATGTTAGTGTACAATGCATATGGGGGGGACACCAGCGTATTTGAAAAAAAAAGAAGGGGGCAATTATTTTGGGCCCCTTGTAAATTTTCCGAATTTATGTTAGTAATGCCACATGGGGATGTTATTCGGGGCAAGGACAGGGGACAATGCCCGAAAATGAATTGCACCTGTGCCATCACAATAACAATTTTTTAAAAGGAGAAATTAGAGGGGGTGGGGTAAAGCAGACTGAAACAGTGGCGGCACCAACGGGGGGGCATGGGGGCATTTGCCCCCCCCCCCCCCCCCCCCCCCCCCAGAAATTTTGAGGCCTGAAAAGAAAAATTATACAGTAATTTGTATAGGTAGATGTTGTCATAAGCATCAGATTCAAGCTGTGAAGTGTTTTAAAATACCATTTTCAGCTCTTCAAAACTGTTGACTTCCTTGCACACTATTAATTTGTAATGTAAATGTTCAGTTCATGATCTAGCTTTGATCAATATCTTTGCTCCATTAAGCATTACCTGATTTTACAAAAATTTCTCTCTATATCGAGTGTAACAGAAAAAAATGTTTATTGGGGCCACTAAAAGCGTTGGCGTAAATCCGAGGGGGGATGGGGGATATATCCCCCTTCACTTTTTAAGGAGGAAAATATATTTTGATTTATCAGTTAGTAAAAATTTTGAATATCTATCATAAACAACCATCATATTCTAGAATTTCTATTTGAAAATGCGATTGAAAACAAAAAAAATGGTTATTTTTGGCTCTCTCGCTTCGCTCGCTCCTCATATTTCAGAATATTTATTCGAAAATGTGATTGAAGACAAAAAAGCGGTTATTTTTTGTTCGCTCGCTTCGCTCGCTCGCAAAATTGATATTAAAATGTGTGTAAGAGGGAAAAAAAATCGTCCAAAAATTTAATTATCCCCCCCCCACTCCTCAAAGTGGATTTACGCTGGCGACTAAAACTCGCGCTTCACGCTCGATTTTTCCATACACGCAAAAAAAAATTTACTGCCCCTGCCCCCAACATTTTTTTTTGCCCTCCATTTGCCCCCCCCCCCCCCCCCCCACTTTTGCAATCCTGATGCCGCCTACTGGACTGAAATGAACAAATCCACGCTTCACTGGACTAAGTGTACAATCAATATAATGATTATCGTGATTACGGATGTGCTATTACTCCACTGTCTTTCACAAGGAAGGTGATGTGAACCTGTGTTATCATGCAAATGCCATTAGCAATGAGGATATTGAAATACGAGCCAGAGAGTTTTAATTAATTTATGATTTCATTATCCCAGCACAATACATTCATTTAAACGTTATGACAAGAGAAAAACGGGCGTACGGGGGGGGGGAAGGGGGCTGCAGATTTCCCCTAAAAATCCACACCAAAGAAAGAAAAAGAAAGAAAAAAGGTACTCAAGTTTAAAAATCTAACACTTTCGTTATAAAAAGATACGCATTTTATGCCCCCCCCCCCCCAAAAAAAAAAAAAAAAAAAAAGAAATGCAGAAAATATGCAGAGACCTAGAAATCCACTATCATGAGATCCATAATTATAGGTCATTTTGGAAAATGCTGGAAAAGGAGATGCATAGTATATTATTACTATTATTATCAAATTTGAAATTCTGATCAAAATTTCCCTTTTGTGACAGCTTTCAAGCATTTAAGCCTGCAGAATGACTGATTTTCCGCTATATAGCCGAACATATAAATGGTCTTTTAGTCAGGGATTTTTTATTCATTTACATACATACAAACATGCACACATGCATATGATGTATCTCAATGATATCGTGCAAAATTTAGGCTCAGAGTGAGACTGTAAGTGACGAAATGCTCGGCTGATGCCACTAACTGCTTTGATTTGACTAATATTTCTCTCGGCTTACGAATAAGATTGATGAATTATCCTGCATGTATGACGAATCACTCTACTGACATTTACTGATGCAACAAACTCTGTCCACTGATATGCAATTTCTCAAACTGACATAACGAATGACTCTATGAATATGACAAATTACGCTACAAATATGACGAAATATTCGACAAATATAAGGAACTGCTTTGCCTTGTATCCTATGCATACTGTTCTACTGATATAACGAGTGATTCTAGTGATATGACGAAAGACATATAAACTCACGAATAACTCTTATTACAAACTGATATATCGATATTGTGACGAATAGATCCAGTAATATGACAAACGACTAAAACTTTTTTACGAATGATTCTAATGATGTGAAGATAGAACACATAAACTGAGTAACTGACGAATGACTTTGATAATTACAAACTACTATATCGATATTGTGACGAACTAATCTAGTTATATGACGAACGACTAAAACTCCTTGACGAATGATCCTAATGATATGAAGAAAGACACACATTTAAACTGACGAATGACTCTAATGACAAGACGTATGACTCCTATATTTTGACCCCGGTTTTGACGAATTACACATAGCGAATGACATACAAATTGATGACCGACTCTAATGATATGACGAATGACAATAAACATTACGAACTGGGGAGCGTTTCATGAAGAATCTTTTCCGGAATTTTTACTGACTAATTTGCTCTCAGCCAATTAGATGCTAGGATTTTCAGTAGCTTATAACAGTTGTCAGTGAAAATCACTGACAAAACTCTTCATGAAACGATGCCCTGATCTACTGATATGACGAATAAATCCAGTTGGATAATAACTCTAATGATATGATCAATGACTATAATGATATGACGAACTGATCTATCAATATGATGAAGAACTGCATGTTTGAACCAACCACTCAATATAAATGACTATAATGATATGATGAACTGATCTGTATAATACGATGAAGAACTGCATGTTTGAACGAACCACTCTATACAAATGATATGACGAACTGTTCTGTTAATACGATGAAGAACTGCGTGTTTGAACGAACCACTCTATACAAATGACTATGATCGTGATAATGATATGACGAAGTGATCTTATGAAGAACTGCAATGTTTGAACGAACCACTCTGTACAAATGACTATAATGATATGACTAACTGATCTATTAATATGATGAAGAACTGCGTGTTTGAACGAACCACTCTATACAAACATGACAAATGACACGACGAACTGTTCTAGTAATACGATGAAGAACTGCATTGTTTGAACGAACCACTCTATACAAATGACTATAATGATATGACGAACTGTTCTGTTAATTCGATGGAGAACTGCAATGTTAAAAAAAAAAACAACTCCAAATCTTATTGTCCGAAATGGAAATTCTTTTTGCCCTATTGATCGTGGGCCCGACAGCCACTGAGCAGCGCCAGATCGACGTTGCTCTATCCCTTTTAATTCTTGAACGCCAAAGAAGGTAGCAACAACTCCCATCTTTTAACGTCTTTTGGTCTGACGCGGCCGGGGCTCGAACCCACGATCTCCCGATTGTGAGGCGGACGCTCTAGCTACTGCCACATCTAGCCACATCGGTAACGAATTATGAATGACTATAATGATATGACGAACTGTTCTGTTAACAATACGATGAAGAACTGCGTGTTTGAATGAACCACTCTATACAAATGACTATGATCATGATAATGATATGGAGAACTGCAATGTCTGAACGAACCATTCTATATGAATGGCTATAAAGATATGATGAACTCATCTACTAATGTGATGAATGTTTTTACGAACTACTACTCTACTAATATGACGAACTGATCACTATTAATATGATGAAAAACTGCAATGTTTGAAGAACCACTCTATACGAATGAATATAATAATATGATGAATTGATCTGTTAATATGGTGATTTTTAAAAGAACGACTCTGATAATATGACGAGTGACTCTTATGATATCTCGATTAACTCTGATGACTACAAAATACTACACTGGTATGAACATGATTGTGACGAACTGCTCTAGTAATGTATTACTAGATCAGTCAAAGAGTTTTATTGACGAATGATTCTAGTAATATGACAAATTACCCTGATAAGATGAATGATTCAAATGTATTTTAACAAATTAATTATGATGAGTGACTCTAATGATTACGAACTGGTCCATAGATATAACGAATGATTCTATGTTATGACGAATAACTCTTATGTTTTGACGAATCAGTCGAATGATCATGGTCAACTAATTTACTGATATGATGAAGGACTCTATTGATAAATAAGCCATTTCAATGTTTGCGACTGAGTTACCTCTATACCTCTATGGTGATATTTGGCCGATATTTGGCATCTTCCATGGAGTTTTGAGATTTAAATCTTCAAAGTTCATTTTGCAAGGTACATATTGGCCCGATTTCACAAAGGTGGTTTCAGTCAAAACCGTGGTGTAAACCATGGTTTTAAACCACGGTTCAGACCACGGCTTCAAAATTTGCGATTCACAAAGGTGGTTTCAAGTGAAACCATGGTTTCTTCTCCTGCTTTTACGTCATAGTTTTGAGTCAACTGTTTGGGGTGGTCTGAAACTGTGGATTCAGATGAAACCATGGTTTTAACCTGGTTTCAACCAATCAGAGTACAGCATTTTGTGCAGCAGACTAGACAGCCTAGCCACCGGTCGAGCGTAGCGGAAAGAATGTTTTTTTCGGCAGCAAGAATTGAGGAGCGAAGCCTTTTTTTCCGAGCCCTATCTAGAATGAAATCGTGAGTAATTTACCGTGGATTTTTGAAACCACTGTTTGTGAATCACAGACTCGGTAAAACCACGGTTTCAGGTGAAACTGTGGTTTCAAAAATCCATGGTTTATAGAAACCACCGTTTCAAATGAAACCACCTTTGTAAATTCGGGCCATTGTGTTTTATTTCTTTGAATTAAATAACTAACACCTCTGCAATGACTCCTAGGGTACCATTTGTGACAGCCTGGATAACTTGTCTGCTTGATAATTATTTCGAGATTGTATTGCTATTCATCCAATAAACATAACTGTCAAGTTGTGGACTGAGATCTGCGCTAGCACTAAAAGTTCCATACATCTGGCAATCACCACTGAGCTTCGACCAGGTGAACACCTTGCAGTTCGCGTCCCCCTGATGTGCGCATGCGTTAGCACAGCCCCAAGATGTACGGGAAAAACACTGCTGATCGGGGTCATGGTGACGGATGAGTTGATCCCTGAAAGCTAGGCTGTACGACGATGATCGGTACGTAGCTAGGAGGGATAAATTTGGGGAAAAGAAGAGGAATGAAAACCGTTATTGATATTGTGAAGTACTCGCTTATGTTCGATGTAGCTTCATCAGTGGGATGATGGGATCTGTTGCGTAAAAAAAATTTGAGTTTGAATGCAACTCGGGAAAAATCAAACGCAACTTTCTTTTCAACCAATCAGAAGTGCGCATTAAGGACTTGCGTTCGATATTTAGGAGTTGCGATCAAACGCAAGTTTTATGCAATGAGCCCTAGGGCCGTGAAACTTAAATACTGAGTTATGATCGCTTGTAAAAACTGTATTGAATCTTCATTCCTCCAAACTGTATTCCACAGTTCGAAGTATTTTTTACCATTCACTACAAAAACAAAACAACAAAAAAACAAAAAACAAAATCAAATGAAAATTTTCTTGAAAAAAGAATGTTAGCTGAAATTTTCAAACTTTTATCATAATTTGGCCAATAAACTCCATGTTTTACTTGAGGGAGTCATTTTGGGAATACCATTTTTCAAAAGGAACTTTTGTGTAAATTCAAGCAGATACCTGGATACCGTGTCGTCGGACATACGGGAACTTGGCAGATGAATGAAATTTGTGACAAGGGTACGTGCGCGCTCATTCGAAGGTCAAATTCATGGAGCTCCAAACATTATTTTTTGACGTCACCTACGCCAAGGAGAGGAAAAGTGAGCCTGATCACTGTGACTACTGTGATATAATAATTCCACTCTAATAGAGGATGGGAATGATTGAACCCCTTGAACAGACCTATGAGCGCGCGCACTGGTGGGCATGTCGGTAACATCCTTGGGCATGTCACAAAATGGTCACAACCTGGTCAAAACCATAGGTTTTGAAAGAGATAGTTCTGACCCAGGTTTTGACACGTGCCAGCATGGGGGCACGGTCATGGGGTCAGAGGTTTTAGAATCATGGAGCTCTAATAATACCTTTTTCAGTCGTTATAGGATTATGGAGCACCATAAACATGATAAATGCCCGACAACCTAACTTCCGGTGACGTATTAACTTTCTTATCCATCACATCACAAATACTTCTCTAGTTATGTCTGTGAAAACACAAAACATTCAAAACAGTGAAACAACTCTGATAATCAAATCCTATTACCCTCAACTCTGTTAAATTCAGAGTCATAGTCGACACAATGTAGTCTTCGAAATCGTTGGGCACCGACTGAGGCTGCAGCAGTTTCCGCACAGTAGGAGGTCAGAAGAGTGTAGTATGGGGCGCTGGAGTCAAGGCTACTGATATTGTAGGTATATCCCGGATCTACGTCATAATAAATCGCACAAATGCCGGCATGATGTGTTGACTGAACACTGATTATACTCTGAGGATGACTACCAGTATCAGATTCATTAACAGTAGGACTATTAGATAATTTGTAGACATGGAACAACTGCTCGAAATCACAGGATGCCACGACCGTGATGACATAAGAGGAGACTCCATATCGATCTGCGTTTGGAACATAAATGTAGGTGTCTCCGGTAATATACTGCTCTTCAGGAGGAACGGTCGCCATTGCTGCATTGTCCCTTTTCAGAGCAACCACCTGCAGTGGTCTGTTGCTCTTGAGATGCGTCATATTATCATTTATGAATAACATTGTAGAGTCTCCCTGATCGAGATCTGCTACAACATGGGTATTGGAGTCGGCGGTGACCCTGGTGACGATGGTGTCATGTCTCCCCGAGACGATCAGGACGTAGAAGTCGTCATCTTCTGGGAAAGTCGGGATGTGAAAGACTGTACCCCAGCGATTGAACGGTGTCAGCTGCTCAATGACGTGATCACAAATGCCCTGTCTAGACGAATTGGGAGAGAAAGCGCACAGTGCCCCGCTGATTACAGACACAGGTTGGCTGCTCAAAATTCGAGATCCGGTGAACCCTTCCGTCTTTGTCATGATCGTGAGTTGGGTCCAGGGCCGAAGGTAGAGCTCAACTTCGTCTCCACGTTCGTAGGTGATATTGTTAATGAAAGCCTCTGCATTGAATCGTATTTTAATCCAGGTTAGTGAATCGAGTGTTGAGATGATGACGTAGCCGGGCGGAGGACTGGCCCTAACGAATACGAAGTACTCCTGTCCCAAATATTCAGATGGAATTACGGCGTAAGTTCCGTATGAGTCTACAAAACCTTCCTGCAATATCAAAAATAAAAACATTGCAGGACTTAGTTATTCTGCCCATGTGAGTGGTCGATTATAATGCATAAAAAGCTAAAAGCCACTTTTTTTTATTATGGACATGATGGGTGACAAGTCCAAAGAAAGTGAACGTTTGCGGTTTTGCAGACGCAGACGTGATAATAATGGAAACACAAGAAAAAAAAGTACAATAATGCATAAAACGTCTGTTTAGTGAAAGAGGGGGTACTCATAAAAACGTGAATGGGGAGGGGGGATAAACGGTCGAAGTATCAAGTTTTTGTTCGCTCGGTAGCAAAATTAGATCCTCTCCCCCACCTTCTCTGGCAAAATGCGTCCGTACGCATAAAGGACGGGATATTGGATGGTATATACACCGGGGGGGGGGGGGTGGGTATGTCTGTCACACCTGAAAAAATGCATGTTAAGTATTTAAAGAATACAGTGCTGTTCTATCGGAATTAGGACGCTACCCGTTATACATCTCAAGCCTAAAATTAATGATTGGTTTCTGGATACATATCATAAATCATATTATATCATTTTAAATCATAATATCATAAATCAATATTGCATACCACTCAAACAGGGGCGTAGACAGCGGGGGGGGGGGGGGGGAGGGGAGGGGATGAGGGGTATGCATCCCCCCACCTCACAAGGTAGGGGGGGATGACATGTGCAATCATCCCCCCCCCCAGGTTTTAGGGAAGGATGTTTGCTTACAATTAAACTGAATTAACATGTTTAGAAACAGCAATAATGATAATAATAATTATTATCATTATAACAACAATAATAACAATAATAATAATGATAATAATAATGATAATAATAATAATTAGTAATGTATTATTATTATTATGCCTATGATAATAATAGTTATCATCATCATCATCGTTAATGTGACTGAAATGACGATTACTATCATAACTATATCGATCATTATTCTGATTTATGTAGTTATTCATATAACTTTTGGGTAATTTCGGCGCTGTCACAGTTTTTCTGAAGTGGTGTAACAACAAATTTTTTTTTAAAAGATAAATAGCGTGATGTAAATATGCAATAATGTGTGTCAGCCCATATTCTATATTCGTTTGTCATGGTGCGTATATCTTCTATTTATGTCTGTGCATCATTGGCGTAAATCCCAGGGGGATAGGGGATATATCCCCCACTTTTTTGAGAGGGGGGATGGCGTGTACAAATATTCCCCCCCCCCCACACACACACACTTTTTAAGGAAGAAATGATATTTGAATTAATCGTTAATACAATTTTTAAATATCTGTCATAAACAACCATCATATGTTAGAATTTTTGTTTGAAAATGCGATTTAAAACCAGAAAAACGCTTATTTTGGCTCGCTCGCTTGGCTCGCTCATCATATTTTAGAATTTTTGTTTGAAAATGCGATTTAAAACCAGAAAAGAGGTTATTTTGAGCTCGCTCGCTTCGCTCGCTCATCATATTATAGAATTTGGGAGAAGGTGGGAGGAGGGAGAAGTGGGTGGGGTGACGGGGTTAGGTAATGTAATCTTATATACCTTCCTCTCTTTTTCGTTGTTTTAAGCTGTTTTATTTGGAGAAAAAGAGGATATTGTATAATCATGTATAATTTCAGATTTCTCTATGATCTTTGAGTTGATGTAATTAAGTTTTTTTTTATCATTTGATGAATCTAAATGTATATGATTAACTGTTCATGAATATGTCTTGTACTCTGATCTCTTTTTACATGGTTTAATTTGATAATTTTATGTATTGCTGTATGAGAGGAAGGAAATAAAATATCTCTTAATAAAAAAAAAAAAGAAATTGATCCTCGATTTCTCGTGAACGGCAAATCATCCCCCCCCCTCCCCCAGGTGTAAGAACCTGTCTACGCCACTGCACTCAAACATGTTAATTAATAATGGGTTCTGCCAACAGCTAGAAGCATTTTTGAAAGATATCGGTTTTCATCACATATGGGACAACTAAAGTACATTCTCGAAACGACAGCTTATAAAATCTATTGGCAATAAACTACAACAAAGATATATCAGACATTGGAAGAGAACTCTAGACGAAAACAGTTAGGTGTATTGTAGCAAACTTAGAACTTATAAGGACCTAAAACATACATACGTGTGTGTGTGTGTGTGTCTTTAAATTATAGACAACACCATTATTGAAGACCCATCTTTTTCAGAAGTTTTTGGTTAATTGTATTATATGCATAATTGTTTAATTTGTTTGAGCAGTAGCATTGTTGGGAGCTCTGTTACACTACAGCGCAGTAGAGTATATTTACATAATGACTGCGCTATATAAATGGTCTAATTATTATTATTATTATTATGTTATTTTTGTATACTTTTACATTTTTGTTTGATTTTTTTTTTGTTCGATTTATTCAACGATTTTGTCAAAATATGTATATTTTTGCCTTTATCATGTTTACGTTTATGTTTATCCTTTGTTTTGGTTTGTATTGTTCATTTTGATGATAATCCAAAATTGTGGATTTCATATCAATTGAATTTGAATTTGAATTTGAATTTGAATTTCACTTACGTGAAAATGCGAGCAAATTGTACATTTCTCTGCATTAGCACGACGTAACGCTCGTAACGCTTGTAACGCGTTTGGGGTATTTAAATTGAAAAAAGGGTATTTACAAAAACAGTAAAAATCAAGAAAAGCGGTATCGAATGCAAAGGTGATGATGCAATCCTTGAATGAAATCCTTGTAAAAGGTATAAAAATCGGAGATGTTAGATGGGTTTCCCTTTTTAGGGTATCAAAACAACTATTTCAATCCTCGTTGGTGCTTTTCAAGAAGTGATACGCGGATGATGTACATGCGTCAATGAGACACCCCCACCCCCCCCCCCCCCGGTTCTTATAACGATTACTATCATATTCATGACGAAAGGGGAAGTTTAGGATTGTTTGTGTTCATGTTATAATTACAGGCTGAATGGACCGATCATATCAAAATTCCCAAACTGAATTTCAGTCTCAGTCCGCCCACTCGTTAGGGGTTTCTGTAAGGAGATATTGAACTGCTGAAGGAGAGTTTGTAAACACTCTAAAGGAGTCTAAATACACTTTATACCAGTCTCTACGCATCCCCAAAACGTCACATAAAATAGAGCCAGCGCAAAACCCAAGCAGGTTGGACTTAGTACCACGAAAGGGAATTTTAAGTACCGGTTTACCCATGCAAGTTCTGGTGGAGTGTCTTGCCTTTTCACTTGGCACTTATTTGAATTTCATAAGGTTATCACAAAAATACAATCTTATAACTCACCGGTCTGCCACTGACTGCCATCAGTGCCGCGTCTGCTTCTGTCCGAAGATAAAACACCTCCTTTTCTTGATCAAATTGGGTCCCCACGGCATAGAGAGGGTTGATTCCAATATATTTACTGTTCGGTATTGGACTAAGATCGACTCCTCTCTTATACGCTGTAGCTATAGAGAAGAGATTAAAAGAATCGACTTATAGGGAACCCCAAACCCTCAAGTCAAGTAGTTTTTAAATCAAGGCTACGGTAGTTCAGCGAAAAATTGAATGAAACCGGACACCGAATATATTATGTCTACACGAAATTTCTGTTTTTAACACTATACCATTATGACCATTGCTATTGGTGATGTAATTTGCAGACAACTCTTCATATGCTTTGTACACAGAATTTATATTCTTTATTTTCTTCAAGAACACATTCGTGTGCTTATCCCTCATAGGCTGTTCCGTCCCACAAGTGGTAAATCATTCCCAATATGTTGTAGATAAAACACTCCTCCATTATGTGTCTTGAGTTGGGCTTATATATGAAAATGTGCAAAACGAAAATTTGTAATTATGTGTGTATAAAACATATTGAGAGTGGTCCACAAAATGATGTCATCAGTAATAGTCGTGGTAGTGTCAAAAATATCGTATCGAAAAGTTCATATAGCCATAGCTTCCTTATTCCGAGTCCGATTTGGTTCAAAATTAATTCCACTGATCTGTTTTATTTCGTCTTCTTAGCTTTGATTAAAAAAAACTATACTTGACTTGAGGCTTGGGTTTCTTTTTTGCTCTTTGTATTTTGGTGAAGAATCTTGTGTTCAGGTCCTGGGTTTATTCTCCGTTCACTCAGTGGTTAAGGTGTTGGACCCTCGTATTTTTTCTCTCCTGTCTCGACCCAGGTTTTTTTTTTATGGGTACCTAGCAAAGCTGCATGGGATAGTGATTGCAGGGTCTGCAGGAAGAGCTATGGTAATACTGATGATGCCATAAACTCTAAAAAAATATTGGTTAAAAATGTACCATGAGGCTAATTATGTGTCCAACCAACTTTGGGCATTTCTTTGGGCATTTCTTTTTATCCAATTTGATGGAAATTTTGCCCATTCTAAAGTAATTACTGCTTATTTTTACCCGAACTGGACAATATTGCCCAAAGTTGGTTGGACATAGTATTTACCCTCGTGCTGGTTAACATTATTTTTTACAGTGTATACGCTGAGTTTATAAAGCCCATTATTCATTATCATTCTATTCGAGTTATCGAGTCTACGAAATCAAGTTGTGTATCTGCTTCGTGATTTAGTATCGTGGCTTCACTGATCTTTTTTCAAATCACTTTTCGTGTATAAATTAGTATATTCGGTTATACAAAGTGATATTGATATTGAGGGGAGGGGGGGTTCAGAGGCTTAGAAAAATCAACGATTATTAAGAAGATGAATGAAATATGGTTGCACTTTGTTTGAAACGAGAGGTCTTAATACATTTATATTGACTATACGGTTTTGTATGTTTCTCACCGTTCTGTTTGATTCGATTGACTTTTTGTGTATCTTGCTTTGTCTTTTTTAAAATAAATTGCAGCATGCGTTAAGAAACAACAAAAATCTGGAACCGGGTGACCCCTTCATAATTAAAGCTTAATTTATTCCACAAAATATTCTTCCTATGAATTTGCTTAAGTCATAAAACTTTATTTTTTACATTAATTACTCAATTTCAAATGACATTTGAACATTTCATACAAAATTCCAAATCAATTTTGACATGAAAAAAAAAATAGAAATGAAATGTCACATTTCATCCATAGGCCTAATTACAAATAAATTTTCACAGAAATATAATAGCAATTAAGTAGTTTCACATTTTCCACAAAACTGTAATAAGTTTTTCTCATAAACAGAATCACAAATGAATTTTCAAAATCTATACCTTGCCATTATCAATTGATTCAGGAAACAGTATTCAAGTAAAAACAAAACAAACAAAATATATTGTATACATCAACTTATGTATACAGAGAAGAGTTAAAAATTCAAAGAAAAAGAGGGAATTAAAAAAAAAGGGGGGAGAGAGAAAAATAAAGTGGAGTGGAGATGTTGTGTAAACAAAACAAAACATCTCGAAACACATCTTTACAATCGAATCTTGATTAGCACTAGTAATGACGCAATCAGAATGCAAATTCATGTGCGATGCGGGCATAAAGTAGTAGGGCAATTCCGCGTCGGAAAAAACAGTCACCTTACTTCACATTCATAGTAAAAGCAATCACTTTGATAGCCCTGAATAGCCAAATCTTTGAATTGAAAAAAGCTGAAACAATAAAGAATTCCACAGTCTTAGTCTGTGTTGGTATAATGCCTGTTTGACTTTAAAAGACACGTTTGGAGTTTAAAATTGGCGTGTTTTTTTTTTTTTTTTTTTTTTTTGGGGGGGGGGGGTAATTCCGTTACCGAGGTCTTATACTACAATATCATGAATGTAAGAATAAAATTGTTGGAATGAAAGAGCTCACATGAAAGAATGGGCATATTTACAAAGTATTAAATGGTGAGAAGGGAGGCAGAGTACAAAAGAGGCAAAGAAAGTCTAGAAATGTTGGTAACGGAATTACACCCTTAACGTGGAATTGCCCAATAATAAAACATATCACTCATCGAACTTACGGCGAACAAGGGCACCCTGCGTTGCCGTTTGTGTGATGATGTATATGCCGAAATCTCCCTGGTTATGTATGGAAGATCCGTGAGGAACATACCCAAAGACAAAGCTTCGAGAAAAGAACGATGAATTACCATTTCCTCCAACTGAAATGAGATAAAGAAATGCCTGACTAGTCAATACAATAATAGCCTGGAAAAAAAATTTAAATTACGTTCAAATTATTTCCATTTTTAGATTTTGATTACTTTTCGTTTTTCTAATGTTCTGTTTGTTTGAATTGTAAAAATGTTTTCCAACTTCTCCTTATTCTGATGGATTATTCTGTACATGTAAATAGATTAATTTTGTGCAATTGACTATATACAGTGGATTAAATTTCAGTAATTTTTCATTCGATTATTGTCGTATGCGAACAGAGCCGTTTTGGCAGGCCCCTGGGAACGATTTTTTCACAGGGGGTGCTGAGCCCCCGAGCCACATGTTAGGTTACCGCACCTTACACCTCACAATGCGCGCGGAGTATCATAAATGTTTCATATTTCAATATACTGCTGCATAAAGAAAATTATAATATAATAATAATAAAAATAATAACTTTCGATTTATTTAGCGCATAATAATTAAACCTTAATTCTCTATGCGCTTTACACTAGAAAGAAAAAAGTAGGGTTACATAATTATTTAAGAGGACAAGCACAATATGAAGAAGATGAAATGGGATGTGAAAATAAATTATCCTGATGGGTGCTGTGTTACCCCTCATTAAGAAATCAGGGGGTGCTGCAGCATCCCCACCCAAATTAAGCCCTCTGGGGGTGCTCCGCACCTCTTCAAAAATTCCCGGGGGTGCTGCAGCACCCCCAGCACCCCCGGCTCCCAGGGGCCTGCGTTGTGGAAACAATTCTTTACAACTGACAATGCTACCCCTGTGTAAATAAAAAGGCAAATAGATATATAAATAAAAAGACAAGAATTTCATTGGAAGATTTCAAGAGAGACGTTTTTGTTATATGTTATTATTCACGAATGCAGCTAGTCCTCCATATGACTTGAATATTTTGTGAGAATTTTCCCTACGAAACAAAACCATATACACATACCATGACTTCCTGTCAAGATGTTTCCAAGCAGAAAGATATCATAACCAAATTAAAGAGTTTTAAAATGAATAATTAAATTCCAACTTTCAATATTGAGCGTTTATTCGTGACATTTGTTCGTAAATCAAGTGACATGAACAAGCCTGGTGAAAAAAGGTTTTAAAAGCAGATCTATGCTGATATTTCTTGATGTACCAATGCAATATAATTTATCATAGATGTTTCATTCTATAAAATAAGCTTCGGAAGTAGTAAATTACTATGCCTATTTGACGAAAAATGCATGGTTGAATTCTTCTTTGATTGCGAAAGCCCATTTAAACATATCACATAAAGACAGGTCCATACCTGAACAGCTTTGCCCAACAGCGGAACGACAACTTCCAGCAACAATTAAGCACATTGCAGCAAAGATTGGTTGCATCTTCTCTTTACATCAGCGTAACAGCATAAAGAAACTAAACTGTTGAAGAGAAGTTGTTGAAGTTTTGAGTGTGATGAAAATATGTAGTTCGTTTCCCGTCCGATCCCAACTGATCTGAATTTCATAAAGATAAAGTCTCCTTTGAATCCGCATGTGGTTAAAGGTAATATTAGAAATTAGAAGTACAGTTCTTTATAAAGTGCCTTATTGCAAGCAGGGAGGGCTGTACGAGAAGTGCGATAACCGATCGAAATTCAGCCTGCATTGAAAAAGACGTGGCTGTCGAAAAGAAATGAAAATATTTATTTTAGTGTACATGTATAGCACATTATACTCGGTGAGCAAAGGAATTCCGCTTAGGCATTGGCACTTTAATAGAATTTGATAAAGCTTCAGAGTGATACGATTCATTTTTCAAAATTTGTAAATCACTTAGCAAATAGATTTCTAATCTACCATCTTCTGAAAACAAGACCAACCGACTGGATCACTTCCCAAGCGTGACTTGACTATAACTTGATAATGCTAATTGATTATCTTACATGGGTGGAAATTCTGGGGGATGGGGGATCCGTTACCCGCCCTGAACAGTTGAGGACCGATATCTTCTCTTTTTTCTCTCTTTTTTTTTAAAATTTGATTGTCAGCGAATTGTGGAGAAAAGGAGATGCATTCTGAAAGATGCATATATAGATTTTTTTGGTTTTTCTTGCTTGCTTGTCAGGAAATTTGAGATTTGCCCCCTCACATTCCACGACAGATTTTCCACCCATGAGCACGCTTTTATTGATTAGGAGTAAAGGGACAGTGAGACAATGTGGTGAATTCAGCTACACTCGGTAATAATCGACTGTATTTTGATTGAATATTAATACCCTCCAACATGAAAGATCTTCATTACTCTGTTGATTCATCAAATTACAATAGATGCTTATAGTAAGGCTGTTCTTCTGCGTCCACCTAATGTCTACCTACTTATCAATCTAGCTAATCTATCTATCTATCTATCTATCTATCTATCTGTCTATCTACCTACCTATCTATCTATCTATTTGCTGTGCGCAAGTATCTAACTTCGAAGGCTACAGTTGAGCAACTAGTGAATGCATTTTATTACATCTCGGATTGACTGTTGTAACTCTGACCTCCCCAAGTGCCAGATTCTATAGAGGCTCCTTAGTTCGAAATGCTGCGGCTCGTCTGCTAAGATGCACACAGAGATCCTCTCACATTAATTACACCAGTCCTTAAAAAAAAAAAACTTAACTGGATTCCTGTGGAACAACGCCTCTCCTACAAAGTCATGGTTATCACATTATCACATAGAGGACTTTGAAATTCTCCTCGACACATTACATTTCTTCTCTCAGCCTCTATAAACCATCTCACTCTGGTCTTCGTTCTTCAGATGTATCGTCCCGAATCGTTCCTAAACGAAGCAGTCGTAAGGAGATCGAGCATTCATGTCACTCCCCGATTTTTTAAAAGCCTCCTCTTAGGCCTATGCAGGATTGTGAGACTGCTAATGACTTAAAAGCAAATTAAAAAGCCATTTTTCAAAAATACTTCTCCTGAATATGTATTTCATGTACTAATTGGTTTACCTTGTAATTAATCTTTAAATAAATATTGTAAGCACCATGAGCCCTGGTAATTAAGTTTTAAATTGTAAGCGACTTCAGCACCCTTAGAGGTTGGTATGTTGCGTAGTATAAATGTCTTTATTATTATCCATCTATCTATCTAATCTATAAATCTGATTCATTAGCTTTCTTTCTTTTCAAGGCTATAATGAAAGCTCTTTTGAGAGGAACGATGAACAGTTAGATCGTACATAACCATTATATCGGCACTTTAAATGTCTTAACGAATTTTTATTAAATTTCTGAATTTTCTATTTCTGGCATGATGTTGAAAAGAAATAATTTATTTCTTAACTAGAAAGTCACAATATTTTATTGGTAGAACGATCAGTATACTTCTGACAGCATGAGGAAACTAGAAGTGCACATGTTTAGTGGTTGCACCTCTCTGCATTATGCCATTCTCCAAGTTTTCCAAGTCACATTACCAGGGGCGGTGCTAAAGGGGGGGCAGGGGTGACCGCCCCCTTTGATTTTTCAAGTGAAAAAAAATAGAGAAAAGGAAGAGAAAGAGGAAGAAAGAAAAATATGGGAAAAGAGAGGGCTGGGTCATGCAACTATATAATACCTCTATTTTTATGATTTTCTTCATTCAAAACGTAAATAAATTTACCTTTGGGTCATCTTACTCCCTATCAAAATACCCTGGCGCCTCCCCTGGACTGCACTAAGTTTACCATTTTAGCTATTTCCTTGCCCTTTTTCTTACGAGCATAAATTTGCTTTTTCGATGGCTATACAGCCCATTATCTGTTACTTTTAATCATTGTCTCTAGATGACTTGACTATTTTGACCTTTCTCTTGCCTGCACTTGCTATACTTTAATGAATACAGCTTATTATCTTTAACGTTTACCCACTATCTCCTATAATGATCTCGCATTCGTTCTCCAGCTCGAGTTACCTGACCACATCTCACGCATCTAGGAAATCATTCTTTTGCTCATTTGAGCAATTGTTTGACCATTTTCACTTCCATATAAGAAATGGCTGGTTCAATAATCTTGGTACTAAAATAGGGCTTTAAAGGAATTTTAGCGTCTTCCTTGGCTCTTTTTCTTATGAGCAGTTGGTATTTCAGTGACTACAGCTAATTATCTTTGATTGCCCATTGTCTCCTATGATCTCTCCATCCCCCAGCTCGAGCCATGTGAAAGGCCTTGTCAGTCTTACCACTCCGCTGAGCGATCTCGAGCTCCTGAAGCTCTCCGAGGAGATCAGCCCCAATGACTGGCGAAAGCTCTGCTTCCGACTCGGCATCGACGAGTCGACGGTTGCCCGAGCCGAGCGGGAGAGTCAGGCCCACCTCGCCGAAGGGATCTACAAGACGCTGGTGCAATGGAGGAAGGGACATGTGGAGAACGAGGAGAGGTCAGTGTTGCTGGAAGCCCTCATCTCCTGCGGACTGCGACGGCTAGAAGACAGACTGATAAGAGGTACAAGCACTTATTTTTTCATGACTATGAGAATAATTACTGTTGATCCAAATCTCTTCTCTGCCCTGTTATCATTTATGATTTACCCAACAGTCGTTGATCATATGCTCTCTTCAATACCAAATTCTGTCTCCCTCTTTCTCTACATGCATTCTAAGGTCTTTTCAGATACAAAGCATCGTCCCAACCTCTTTCATTTTAATGCATTGATTCTTATTCTGTAGCTTCGGATATCCCGAAATATCTAAGAACAAATGTTGCGTTCGTCACCACGATCAATTTTTAGATGGCTGCAAATTGATGGCTGCAACTTAAAGTCAACATTTTCATATAAAGTCATTTATAATCACGGATCGTGACTCTTATTTATAAACCTATTCAATCTGCAATGTATAGATTGTCAAATATTTACATGAATATATTTTCTATAAAAGATGGACATTAAACGTTCACTCCATTAACATTGGTAGTTTAGGTGGTAATGAATAGTATCTGAGCCCTAAAACTAGCTTGATGATCCTTGGATAAAAGAAATATACAACACAGTCATGATACTGATGCTTTTGGAGGGGACAACACCCTAAGTAAAGAAAGGAAAAGATGTTGGTGCTGTTGAAAAGGCCAGTTAATTCAATCGTATAATTAATTTTCTAACTAATTCCATTAAAGGTTTTCCAAGGCGCATAGGAAGTGTGATGAGTGCTGAGGGACCCTTCTGCACTTCCCTCAACGTCGACCAATGCCGCAAGGAACTCATGAACAACTACCGGACATCACTGTGTATGATCCAGCTGGTTCCTTGGGATCCCAACTCCCATGTCAACATGAACAGCATCTTTACCAATGTTTGCCTGGTCACGGAAGACACCTCTACGGCCAACAAGCAGTGGGTCATGCTGCCTGGTTCGTACAACGATATCCTGAAGGTGAAGGTCAACAACGCTAAACCACTGCGGATTCTCATTGAGGGTAAAGCTGGGAGTGGGAAGACCTCCCTGATGTCTAAGCTGGCCTATGACTGGATGGAACAGTCGAAGGATTCACCTTTGAAGGATGTCCCACTGGTCTTCTGTCTTCAGCTCCGTCTTCTCAACCAAGATGACGATTTTGGTGAGGCTGTCGTTGAACACCTGCTTCCTGAGGATACTCTCATCACTCCTCAGCAGATAGAGGAGTATGCCAAGGCCAACCCCGATAAGGTCCTGCTCATCCTTGATGGATATGACGAGTTCATGTCGGACATCCAAGGCATCAAGGGCCTGGGGAACATCCTCAGAATCATCGAGAACAAGAGGCTTACAGGATGTCGGGTCATCGTGACGTCAAGGCCATGGAAGGCTACCGACTTCAAGGACCACCATCTTGCCAAGCACTATGCACACATGACCGTCGAGGGATTCACTGCAGAGAGCACTAACATCTACATCCGCAAGTACTTCCAAGACAACGTGGGTCTTGCAGACAGCCTCCTGGCATATCTGAAGGACAGTCCCGCAATCCAGACAGTTACACCCTTCCCTCTCTTCTGTGCGATGCTCTGTCAAGTGTGGAAAGAAGAGAGTGCTGCCAGCAGGGAGGCAATGAAGGGCATTGTCACTCTCAGCAGGCTCTTTGATCATATCTTCAGATATCTCTGGGCTCATTACAATCAGAAGAAGCTCACTGGATCGACAAAGGGAAAAGAGTCGTCGAAGAGAATGACCCTGACTCGGAAGAGGAGAACTTCCACTCAGTACGTGAAGATGGACATCGGTGATTGCCTCAAACGTCTTGGCAAGATCGCACTGGAGGGCCTCATCAGCCCTGACAAGAAACTCCAGTTCAGCGAGGAGGACTTCAAGAAATTTCCAGATGTCCTTCAAATTGCATGCTCTGTTGGACTTCTCATCCGTCAGAGGAGTAAACCATCCAACTCCAGGACGTTGTCTAGGCAAGACTCAAACCCTGTTCATGGAATCACCTTCTTCCACAAGTTGGCTCAAGAAAAGTGTGCAGGAATCTACCTGTCTTCCATGTGCACGAAGCAACCAAAGAAATTCGTGCAAACCCTCAAGAATGTGTACATCTTGACTAGGGCCGACGAGTTCCGGTATGTTCTGCAATTCGCCTGTGGCGAGGACCTGTACACTGCAAAGAAAATCCTCAGACACATGCCGAACATCACGCCGTATCAGAAGTTGGCACTGGAGTGCAACTTCGAGAGTCAATCCCAAACCAAGTCCAACAAAAGGCTATTCAAGTTTTTCGTGACTCAGCGATTGTTCATGACTGGGAGACCATCTACCTACTCTTTCAATGCCCTTGAGTACTATCTGAGCAACAGTGAGATCCTGAGTCCTGAGGATGTGCCTGTCAGCTTTACCTACTTGGCAACCGATGGCGTAGGTCCTGACCAGCTAAGCAAGCTTACCAGCATCTTGAACCAACCTCAGCTCCAGTTCATGATTCAGTTCAGCATAGAGGAATCACGCATCAAGGGGCCCGATGTGAAAGCCTTTGTCGAGTCACTGGCACAGAAAGAATACCTTGGCGTCCTGCAGATGTCATCAAGCGTCGCCGGTACGCAGTTCGTTGATCGTCTTCTGGAGATCCCGAAGGATGGCCTTGAAGCAGTGGTTATGATGTACCTACCTGTGCTCAATGCAAAGTGGTCGACGGACATCTTGAGGAAACTCCCTACCATCTGTCCGAGGATTGGAGCTCTTGAGGCTTCCTTCACGCCTGATGACGATGAAGATTTGAAGGTGAATGAAGATTGTCATGAATCCGAAGAAGCCCCTATCCTTCCATCAGACACAAAGGCAGCAACATCAAGCTCAGAGGAAAACGGAAATGATGAACAATGTCCCTTTTCGGAGCTCGAGACGCTGTCGCTCAAGGGATGTGTTCTCTGCGAGAAGGGTTCTTTGCAGCTGGCAATGACCCTATCTCTTGCTGCAAATCTAGAGAAACTTCACCTGACCAAACCATCCCTGCACTCTTCTTTCTACCGTAATCTGGCAACCCTCAACAGTCTGCGAGAATTCTCTGTGACGGACTACACCTTCGGACAGTTCCACCTAGACGAATTCCTTGAGAAGTGTCCAATCCTTGAAGATGTCTATGTTGCAACCGTGGAGAAGGAGACACATGATGTGAACGGTGTGATGAAGTCTCTGACTAATGCAATAGCTCACACTCCTGTGCTAAGGAGCATCACCTTGTGGTTCCCGGGTCAAAGTAACATCCGAGATGGTCGGATAGAGGATGCAGTCTTCAAGGATTTCTGTGAAGCTATCCTGAGAAACTCTCATCTGTCGAAGCTTCTCCTGTGGCATGTTCCTCTCGGAACCGAACTGGTCATGAGGCTACTTGAAGTATGCAGGCAGCACAGAAATCTCATTACCGTCAGGTAAAAACAAGTTATGATAGCAAAAAAGTATCCTAGAAAAGAATTTAATGGTTAAAAATGCTTCCATTTCATCGTCTAACAAGCGTTAAGAATAAAGAAACAAAAAGCTAACAGAAAAGAACAGAAACAGACAACACTGTTTGAGAACACGGCTAAAATCCATTTATGCGAATTTGGTGTTATTTAGGTTGTTGTTGGTAAAATTATTATTCTTAACCGATTTATTTCGGTTTTACACAAATGAAAATATTTTGTCCGGTCATGATTGAAATAAGAAAGCAGAGTTATACTTCCATTGCAGAAAAATTGTTGTTTTTTTCCCCCCATAGGGTTGATGCCAGAATCTATTCAAATTGATCTGATGCATAATACAATATGTTCTCGTAAAAGAGCACTAAAATAGAATGACTTGCAAATATCTCTCTGAAATTTGAGTATACTGAAGGCCTCCGAATCAAGATTTTCGCTTCCTCAGTTTCCTTGTCGTTGAATTTGAAATATGATTTTAGACAAGAATACGGAAATGATCTTATGATTTTTTCACTTCTGTAATATGCAAAAATTGTGTTTTGCCTCTTTGTTCATTAGGACTGCAGTATCACCATTTCTGGTTTATGGCAAAATTTATGATTTTATACAACTTCTTATATTTCTAATTTGGTTTGCAGACTCAGTCGATGCTACACAATGGCGTGTAATCGAATTGATGAGCTATGCGGTGAACTGCATGACATTGGTCGACGGATTTATGTTGCACACGGGGTACGTTTAAAAAAAAAACTACCAAAAATCTTTCTCTTTCTTTAGAAAAAGAAATATCAGTTAAATTTCCTAGGACTCAACCACAAGAGTCATGTAAACAGACATTCTTTATCAAGCAACGGTTTGAAAATTATGACGTTCCTCGTTTTCCGTGAAAGTGGAATTTATCCCGAGGAATTTACCATCATAGGGCATGCAATCGTATCTTTTGGCGTAGACAGGTCCTCATTACGGGGGGGGGGGGGGGGGGTGATTCGCCCATATATATATAGGAATCAGAGTTGGTAGTAGAATGCCATAAAAAATAAAATCATAGATTTTAAAAGAAAACGGAGCATAGCTCTCAAAAATGAAAGGCGAAGTCACACTCTTCGTCAGTGCCCACGATGTGACAAAAAGATGTAAATCAAAATATATATATATATATATATAAGGAAGATGTCCCCTCGCAAAACGTGTGCAGTGCTTAATTTTAGTTTATGTATATATATATATATATATATATATATATATATATATATATATATATACATACATGCAACGTGTGCACAACCCATTAACATGATTGGCCCTGTCTTGTATAATGGCATATAAAATGAAAGACACAAGGCAGTGAAGGACGTAGCTGTATATTCCACTTTTAATGTCCCGTGCTTTCGGCTTCAAAGGCCTTTATCAAGGGTTATACAACGAAACAGACAAAAACAAACGGAATGACAAGCATAAATAAACGGTAAAGAACTCAGGGAAAATAATAAAAGAATATCAAAACTAATATACTAAAAAAATATACTCCACCAGGTAATAATTAAAAACGTTTATTTCAGTTCATTATATTTATTTCAGTTCAGTATATTAGTTTTGATATTCTTTTATTATTTTCTCTAAGTTCTTTATCGTTTATATTTAGCCCCGGTCTCCCCTATTGAATTGATATTCAATCGATATTGTTTTTTTTTTTGGTTTTGTTTGTATTTCCTTTCTTATAGCACTAGACGAGTCACTGATGAGATGAAGCAACAGACTTTTGATGGTTTCACGTTGAAGGGATCTCGTCATGTCTAAGAAGTTCGTGGAGAACTTTCACTTTGTATTCACTCCATTTATTTCAGAGTTACTCTCCATGAGACAATTATGGATATTTGTCATTGAAAGAGAGTGGGAAACAAAGAGGGAGCGAGAGAGAGAGAGAGAGAGATGAAAGAAAGGTAAGGGTGGGAGCGGGAGAGAGAGAGAGAGAGAGAGGGAGAGAGAGTAAAAAGTGAAAGAAAAAAGGCAAGGGGTGAGAGAGAGTTAGAGAGAGAGAAAGAGAGATACTTAGAGCGAGAGAGGGACGGGGATTAGGAGAGTACTGTTGTTAACAAGTGGGGTCCGCCCACTTGACCGAAGGACCGCGAGGCCGACTTTTCTCGTATCGTATTTTCCTTCATCACAAATAATGCGCCATCGGTATATAAAATAATTATGTCTCCTTTAGCATGTTTAGTCCCCCTTTCCGGATGTCCCACACCTTCAATGTAAAACTTTCCGCTGCCCTTCAGAGCGGTGAGATATCATAGATTACAATTTGCTATTTTCGGTCTCGCGGGCTCTCGGTCTCGCGGGCCTTCGGTGAAGTGGGTTGTCACCGTTAAAGTTTATCTTTTGTGATCATCATTTTTACTGAACAAACATTTTCATACGACTTTAAGGGACTGAAGAATGATCTGAACCGCGGTGTACATTTTGAAGACACTTTGAACATTATTCGCCGAACTTTTGTAAATCTCGAGCAGTAGTTTCATTCTCATGTCCATACTGTTTATAGCTTACACTCTTTAGATTACACTGATCATGGTTATCCAACATTTCAGCGTACGTGTTAAGAAAAATTATATCTTCCTGTTAGTATCATGCCAAGTGATTTAGGTATATGTTATACAGCTTAACATCATAATTATATCTCAAGGTGAAGTGGTAAACATGTCAGGGGGAGAGAGAGAGAGAGAGAGAGAGAGGGGGGGGTGAGGAGGAGGCGAACTTCATCTTTCCTTTCACTTGTTACTCTGCTTTGACAACTCCGAACGTTCATGTGCACTTTAAAGCTACAAAAGGTTTTAGGGCCACCGTATACCCTCCTCCCCCGTGATGTTTTCATTATAGCTATTATATATTTGCTGTTAAGTTAGTGGTGGGTGTGGCAATCAGGGCCTGAACCAAGGTAACGCATGAAAAAAATAATAGTATTTAGTTTAATCAATTTCTCTACTGTTGCCTAAGATGGCACTGTTGTTCAGTCTAGAGTAATCACAGTGGTATTTTTTTTTCTTCAAAACTATATCGAACCTATTTTGTGTATACGTATCGCATCTGTTTATGATGTTCTAATTAAAACTGTATTATACTCCTTTTCATCGTCATTACTTCGTTATGCTAATTATAGTTCTCGTCTTATGTTTGTTTTTTTTTTTGTTGTTGTTGCAGGTCATCGACAACTTTTCATTTTCCTTTTTTAACCCTGCTACGAATGACAAATTAGGTTTGAATCAACCATTTTTCAGTTTTGTCACACACGTGACTCTTCAAATCGCCCTTGTAGATTACAACCACATGGAGAAGCAATAGGCCTGAAGATAAAAATGTGACGTTATAACAGAACAAGAGGATTTAGATTCCATAGTAGTTCTGTCTTTCCTTTTCAACACCATTTCTTTTTTCATAAATCCCTTAATATATATCATTTTCATTTCCAATAAAGATATTCGTGTTTGTATGCATATGATTACATATACCTATAAATATGCAAATAAAGCTTTATATTGACTTCTAACCAGGTTGCACTTTCTCGTGAATGTTTGGGACTGGTTATACATATATTTGTATTAACTATTCAAGGCACACCGGGTAAGAGAGAGGGAGAGGAAGAGGGGGGGGGGAGGGGAAAGGAGGATGACGGTTATGTTCACACAATGGAACTGAAAATAATGATCTACATGAGGAAAGAAAAGTAGAACACACTACGCCACATAAAATTGTATTTGATATTTGTGCATTGTTTATTGTTAGGTCTAATGAATCAATGAAGCACATCAAGAATTGATCACTTATACAGTATATCACATACTAATTTGTGCATTGTGTTAATCCAGTGAATTACATATCAAATACCAAGTTATTGAATAATCATATGCATGCCTTCACGACTAGGTGTATACCGTCTTCCATAATGAAGCTTATGGGCCGAATTTCCCAAATAAAATCATTTGTTACCTTGAAACGACCTCATAACTTATCCCATACCATAAAAACTTAAAGTAGCAATACGTTTCTTCTCTTTCTAGTACAGTATAAACTCTTTCATACAGAGATTCGATATGAGACTCCTGATATAACACAGCAATTTTGCTGGTTCCAGGTCTTTTTATGTTTTGTTTTTTTCCATCCTTGCAATAGAAGATTCCTGATATAATGCACAGTGACATGGTCCTGGTTATATTGAGTTTCCGCAGTATGCCCTTTAGCATATAAAGAAAGATATTAACAGGCAGTTTTAATATCACCAGGTATATACGAGACATAGTTCTAAAAAGTATACTTCTGGTAAACAAGGACGGACTTGATCTTTCGCCCATTACACTATCGTAAGTTAAATACATGTATGTTGGACATGCTTTTATTATTACTATTCTTCTTCTTTTTATCTGCTGAAAATATCTATAAAGTCAAAAGGCCCAAGGATTCAAATCAACATATATTTTTCTTGAAAGTACTTTTTTTCTATTTTTCTTTTTGCATCACTAAGCAGGAATAAAGAGAAAGGTAAATATTGCAGACAAAATCAATTACTGTCTGCCTCAACAAATGTAAAGCAGGAATCAGGATGGTGTAATAACCAAATACTTGTTCCCCCCTGCACAGCACACACAACATACATGCAGTTCCAAGAAAAGACATTTGATTTCTATTTACATGATAAATATTTAGTGTACAGCTCTGTATATTGTCCAAGATCTCCATATACCCTGTGTACCCCTTCACAAACACTGCACATCATTTATCAATGTCATCATTATTACATTTACAGCTATTTACATTTTTTTTTCTTTTCATTTACATGCCTTTTTTCTGGGGTTTTTTTCTACATTTTTCCCCCTTTGACTCGACATATTTCTAGCAACTACTTTGTTGTGCTGGGATTTAGACTTTAAATTCTTTTTTATGTTAGCACAAAATCTGAAAATTATACTACACTATAATTCCCAAGAGATAGCCTTCCAATATTTCATTAAAAGCATATTTTCAATGTAAACATTTTAAATCCTTAAATATAACACTTCCAAAAAATTAAGTTGGAAAAAATATTATATGTAATACTTGTGATGGTACTGTCCTGAAATTAAGGTAGAAAAAATTATATGCAATACTTGTAATGGTATTGTCCTGAAATCAAGATGGAAAAAAATCATATGCAATACTTGTGATGGTAATGTCCTGTTCAATCTCCATGACTGCAAATACACAGTGCCACATGTACTGTGAAATATTTAGTACTAGTCACCAAACACAATACCATGTTTGCCAGCGCTTTGGGCAAACTTTGAGAGGACAATTGCATTAAGAACTGTTTCAGCTACTTTCTATCTCACTTATATTTTCTAATCTAACTATTTTTTAAACCAGCCATATATATTTTTTTCTAATCTATTTCATATCTCGGCAGTTTCTTATCTGTTGATGACTATTCAACCCAATGTCTACTGAAATCAGGTAGTTCCTGTATTATCCTTATGGGAATTGCAGAATTCAGTAGTCAACGGGTTAACCCATGCTTAGTTCACTTGAAGATGAAACACACTTATTGCTTTTATTTCAATGTGGTCTCTCAAGGAGTGTGACCATTTCAGTGCAAACATTTAAAGAATATGCAAGATAATCCCACACATATATTCTAATCAACTATGCCTAAGAGAAATATCATTTTTTTTAATGTTTGTTACATGTATTTTCTTTAAGCATCATGAGCGCTGAAAGATGGACCTGTGCTCTAGTCAAGTAGCCACTATTATTATCATTATATCTATACTGTACAGTTGTCAACAAAAAAAACACAAACAAAACAAACAAACCAACCACACAATCCAAAGCGAAGAGAGCTGTTCTAAATTTAGATTTAAAGAGATTTTATACTGGTACATTTACCAGTTTAAATAAACTTCTCACAAAACACTTGAGAAACTTAAGAGAAAATGAATAAGTTCATCATATGAAAAGCTTACTTAGTAAAAACCTATATTAGTTAGAGGTCAGCTGTAAAACAAGGACACATTTTTCAACATGTATCAGCTGAAACTAAAACATAGTACTATCCAAAGTTTTTAAAAGGTAACAGAGGAAGAATAACAATAAACAAGCAATCTAATGTGAAAAATAATATGATCTTAAAATGATAATAAAGAAAATTTTAACATGGCATGGGAAATATATTTACACAAAGTCAAAAAGTATTTAAGAGTTCAGATGGTTTTCAAGATCCTCCTGGAAACAAGGACATATTTCAGATTTAAAACTTTTTTTAAAGCTTTTTATGAACAGAATAGTTTCACCTACAACAATTGAAATAAACTTTCCATGCCTTAAGACATTAGCGCAGGACAATAAAAATGACAGCAATAAAATAAAGAATGGCATTCCGTGAACATTACATCTAGATGTCAACCTACAAGAATTGCATTGTGGAAAACTCTCTCTCTCTCTCTCTCTCTCTCTCTCTGCTTTCCTTTCTCTTTTTCTCTCTCTTTCTTATGAACAATTTTCATGCCGAGATCTGTTAAGATATACACACACATTTTTATGCTATAGCCTTGAAAAACGGAGTTCAAACCAGCAATGTAATAAAGAAAAAAATGGTTGTGTACAAATATACATTTACAAAACAAAAAACAAAAATGTATATTCCTTTTTTCCAACGGCTCTCCTATCTCATTACATTTTTTGTAACCATAACTAATCATGCTCTCTCTCTCTCTCTCTCTCTCTTTCTCATTCTCTGTTAAGCCTAGTCTGACAAACTTCTAAATTTCACTCTTTTCACGTTTTGTAAATTAATCTTATTTACTACTACTTCAACTCTATCGCTTGAGTAAGGCCTTTTTCAAATGGAAGCACAAAATTAACAGCTTTTCCACCATGTTTCCAAAAACTGTTTCATTTTCATTACCATGTCATGATTATACATACACAGGGCTATGATAGCGTTTGACAAAATGAAAACAATTCAAAAGAGATGTAGCATGATATCAGAGATAAGTCCTTTACAATACCAACTTGAACAGAAAAATGTTGTAACCCACTGAAGCCTGTTCCATGATATCATAACATGCATTTCAAATTCTTGCAAAGGCACATCTAGACTCGGTCTAAAACAGATTAAGACAGTTCACTCAAAGCCTCATTCCCTGTATGATGCAATTAACTGCCTGGAAAAATGCCTTACGTAATAAAATGATACACTTGCATCTTTAAGTGACAAATTCAGTCTCATATTAGTGCTACTAACACAAATATTCATGATATGGGACTCTTCTATAGTCTAATCTCAAGACACACATTCTCCTACACATGAATACATGATGTTGGACTACATGCAAATCCTAACCATGCATATGTTGGAACAGTCTCATTCTGCTTTGGCTTGGGGTTCCGGAGAAACGACTAATAATAATTTCTGAAGGAATATTGTTGTTTTGTCGATGGCATTTTGGAATGCGGGTGGCTTATTTTTCCACCAGACTCCAACAAGGTATACTGGAATTCCAGAGGCTGCTGCTACGATGCCTAGACCACAATCTACAGGTGATGCGTACAGGGCCATTGCCAGTACAAACAGTACTCCAAGCATG
Organism: Echinometra lucunter; assembly: GCA_029962745.1. Taxonomy (NCBI): domain Eukaryota; kingdom Metazoa; phylum Echinodermata; class Echinoidea; order Camarodonta; family Echinometridae; genus Echinometra; species Echinometra lucunter. The sequence goes on from CM057158.1 coordinate 30,218,703, forward strand.
TAAATGATAGGCACAACAATGGGAACCTGGGGAAGACATAGATATCAAATTATTACATTAAAATCAAAAAAAGCATTGGATGTTGACCTTCCGTACTTTCTATATATATGAATTCTGTGCTGTCATAAAATTCAAAACATCTTAAAAACTCCTCTGCAATTATGTGTATATGAAATGGTAATCAACCAAACTAGTCGTTTTCATTTCGAAATTAAACGCTCATCAAGAATAAGGGCTCCTTTTTCAACCTGGCCTTTAATTTCACCATGTAAAGAATATACATGAGAACTTCACAGATACATCTATCCTGTACAAACGTTTCACAAAAAAAATAAATAAATAAACAGAGATAAAGTCGATGAGGTATATGATTCACCATGTGGTAAGACCTGAAAAGGACTGTTACAGGAAAAGTAGAGAAAGTTGAGGGGGAGGAGAAATGGAGAGGCGAGGTAGAGCGTAAGAGAGAGTGGAGAGTATCTTTCTTGAGAACGAGTGAAGTTCTGAAGAGGACTGTAAACCAGATGAGAAGGCGATAAGGAGAGGGTACTGATGGTACTTTTTTTGCAGGGAGACAAGAAGCAATGAGGGAGAGGACATTACCTTAAAGGGACGGGGCAGGTCAGGGTGTTTCCAGCGGTAGTAAGGGATGATGGCAACTGCTAAGAAGTTCATGATCCATTCGATGAAAGCAACAAAGTTGAGGAGCAGGAAGATGTCGTTGTTCAGCACCATCACGATGGCTATAGGGAGCTGCGGAGAGGAAAATGAAGGTGAGTACTGTTAAATAACTGAAAAAATGTGGCATCAGATTTAAATAATCCTGGTCATATTCACCGATCTCCTGTCATAAGATGATATGTGTTTGAATATGACAGACAAAACAGCAATAGTTATGTGTGTTCAAACTGCACATCACTTACAGAAAGAAGTGGGTGTTTGCTCTCACACAAACACACACACACACAAAAAACATTGTAAGCAATCTATCTCAATTTCAATTCATGTGAAAGAACTTCCTATTTTCAGCAGGTATTGTGTGAAGTATGCTCTAAACAGGCTGGCTTTTGCATGATTTGTAAACAAAATTTGTCATGTCATACACTTTGATCCCTGTTTTGCTCATCTCATACTGCATCCCTGTGTGCTTCCAGTGGGGGAATCTACCTCTCTAAAGGCTTGCTCAAATATGACGCGACAAACACACGCTTTTTTTTTAAGTGTTCTGATATGGCACGGCAAACCGCGCCACTTCTGGGCCCCCGTTTCACAAAACTTGTTATCAATAACAACTGCAACATTTCTATGGCAAATTTGCTCTCAGCCAATCCGATGCAAGGATTTCAGTAGCTTATAACAGTTTTTGCAACTTGTTATTGATAACAAGTTTCATGAAACAGGGCCCTGTTGATTGAAGTGCATTAAAGGGTCAACACTCAAACAAAAGGGAATTTTGCCAAAAGTTGCGCAGACAAACTCATGACATATTTTGCGCTAACTTTTTAAGAATTTGATTGGTCCACAGCTTTTTTGCTGTCGGGAGGCTAAAAATATGCCTCTTGGCTCAGCAGTGTTTTCTTTTTGGCTGCCTCATATCCCATTCACTTGTACACAAAAAACTATGGGGGTTCACCAGCTTCATCATATGAACAAGCCTTTTAATAGGCTGAGAGTGCAAAATAACCCAGCTCTATTTCTAAAAATCTTTATAAGTGTTAATACAGTGCTTCTCAACATTTTTTACCTCGAGGCCCACTTTGGTTCTCAGAAATTTTTTGAGGCCCACCTTCATTCTTAGAAATGTATTGAGGCCCACCTCATAGAATCTTAATGAGGAAAAAAAAAAGAAGATAAGAACATGACAACAGAAAAAAAAACTTGATTATCTGGACCACTACATTACCTACCTCCACCCCTCCCCAATTCTTTTACAAATCTCTGAAGAAATTTCAACACATCACATTGCTTTGATGATAATCTAAAATTGTGGATTTTATTTTAATAAATTCAATTCAAATTGATTTAACAGCAAACCTGGATTCAAGCTGTGTCACCTAACACCAGACACAATCCGTTTTTAATTCTAATTTTCAAAATATTTTTAGCTGACCTCGTGGCCCACCGGTGGGCTGCGGACCACCGGTTGAGAAGCGCTGGGTTAATACTTACTGTAAAGATGGCAGCAGGAACAGGAGTCTTCTTACGCACATGAATCATCGACATGACCTTTGGCATTAAGCCTTCACGACCAGCTACATACAGGACTCTATAAAACAAAAGATGTAAAATCAATCATTTCTTAAGTTCCTTCTCCATACAACAAATTAACCCATAGTAGTACAGTACCTTTCAGTGACACTTTTGCACTATTGCAGTATTTTTGGATCCAGAATAATAGGCATTAAACTTTATACATGAGCAAGAAAAAAAAAATTCACTGAAATCTTGAGTCCATTCTCAATGCAGTACATTGTGACATTCTTGAATAAGAGCAATTTAATTGTAACTAATCATTAAACTCTCTAAATTGGCAAATGAAAAATATAATCACTACTTTCATGTGCAAATTTTTGGATTGAATTTTGAAAGTATGACTTATTTTGGTTCATGTCATAACAATTTTTTTTCATACTGTGCAAGAGTGGAAAATAATTGTTGCCAATTTGAGGAGTGAAAGCTGATTAATTTAGACCTTAAAAGGGCTCTGAACTGCTTTTGGTTAATATATGGATTACCATATCGCAATCGGGTGACGTTGCTGGTTACTGCCCTTTGAAAAACTTGTTCATTTCCAATCAGTATAATTTAATAACAGAGCCAACATTTGCCAATTGGAGAAGAATATTTCAATAGAAGAACTGTTCTATATTTGAAGATTTCAATACACCATTTTCTTGTAGATTTTGGTGCAGGGTGTTGATGGTACTGTTGTCGACCCATCTCCCAGAATCAATGCGCTAGAGTAACTGTCGCAACTGAACCGAATGAGGGCACAAGGATTGTGAAATGCGAGAATTGTCACTTAATAACGGACAAGGTCAGAGGTTAAACCATACCTGGAGCTACCAAAGAGGGAGCCATTCACAGTACCGGTGCAGGACAGTGCTACAAATATTGACATGATCCATGCAAAAACCGGAAACAATCGCTTAGCAAAATCCTGAAGAAGAAAAATAAGAGAGAACAAAAATATCAGTTAGGTAAATTCACAATATGGAGCCAATACATAGGAACCATAACTTTGCAATTTGAAGTTTTTACAATTGTGCATCCATGGGCCTTTTGAAAAATAAATCAAGCTCTCACCATGTTACATTAACCTGTAATAGATTCATCCTACTCCAATTTACCTCTTATTTCATTGCAATCTGTAACTAAAGACAGAATCACTAGTACACACAGAGCATTACTTAAAAAGGTTTATTGTAAAGCTGTATTAATTGAAAATTTTAGCAATTTTTTTTTCAGACAAAATTATTTGAGTGTTCTCATGCATCTAGTGAAGTCTCAAGAAGATAAGGCAGCTGTATGATATATGTTTCAATGAATTGATCTGTGCTCAAAATTCCTACACCAAACTCCTATAAATGTGCAACACCATGCCCAAAATCCTGGTACCTATCCCTATGACAGTCACCCCAAACCAAACCTAAACCTGATTGCAAACCCTAATATTTGATCAAATGAAGCCTGGGGGAATTTAATAAAGCTGTTCGTAAAGTTACGAATGACTTTACGAACGACTTGAATATGGCAAGCCGAATGGGACTCTCAATCATTATAAATCGCAACAGGTAAAGGTGAAATATGTAGACTAACATTAACATTACTACTGTTTACAAACATTTTCATTGCAAAGTAGTACATTTTTTGCAAAAATTTATTGAGATTATGGGAAATGCAGTCAGTTTGTTTACATATCAGGAAAAACGTTGGGCATCCCATTTGGCACTTTATATTCCAGTCATTCATAAAGTCATACGTAAATTTATGAACAGCTTTATGAGACACCCCCCTGGGGCAATTGTTGGTGGTACATAACTTGGATCTCTGGATGAGGTACTCACCACAGCTACAGCATTGGAATTAATGATCTCAACGGGACTAAGGACTGTCAGATAACTGACGTTCGTCAGGAGATAGATGGATGTCACCAAGGTCATGGAGATGATGACGGCTAAAGGAATATTCCTACGATAGACAGACATGTAAGTCACACATCAAAGCATTGTTTTAACACAATGTGTCTCTTTGAAAAGGAAACAAACTTTTTTCTAAACAAAATCTCATGGAATAGACATATTTAAACGTGCACTACAAAAAAGGAAAATTTCTCCCCTTTTTACATGACACATTTGTGATGATGAATTTAAGTTTATTGGCATGGAAATTGATACATGCTTTGTCTATACACCAATTATGCACCACATGACACTCCTTGCAACCACTCGCCTCACCAACCATCCCAGTATAGCTTCCCAAGTGAGCTGCCTAAGGGATTACCTCATCAAGTATCAAGTATCAAGTATGAAGCTAGGGACAATCCAGATGGGTTACCAGAAGTAAAAAAAATACCTAAAATGCTAGAATGCTAAAAAGCCATAATATGGTTGCAGGCTCTAAGGATAAATGACATATAGTGCATGGCTACCCTAGGTCAACAAGACACCATCATCATTTTCACCATTACTATTATAATGACCATAACCATCACCACCACAATCATCATCACCATCAATAAGTCCATTTGATACCTTCAACCACAAAGTGACATGGTGGCAATAGTGGGATAGGAACCCATGCCATCTACATGACTTCCATGAAACCGGGGCTGCGTTTCACGAAACCGTCACAAGTCTTACTAAGTTCATGGACATCCCATAGAGACGCGTGTTAATTCTACAACACGCGTTTCAATGGGATGTTCAATGGGATGTTTCTTGAAACACAGCAAGAGGGTTTTTTTGCATGGAGGAAACGTTTGCAATTATCGCTGATGGTTTGAGAATAATGAAAGAATTGTGACCCATAGAAGTATATACAGAAGTTCATTACTGCTCTTTATTACGTTAAATAGACATTTACACTCTCCTGAAATTTTAGCATTTTAAAATATAATCTGTATCACTCCATCAACAACACATGATTAGTTCTAAGAACAAGTACTCTTAAAATAAAAAAAATTAAAAAGAATTAACACTTACCTTGCTGGTTTCTGCACTTCCTCTGTTATGAACATGAGATATTGCCTGAAACAAAAGGTTACAAACTTTAATTCATTTCAACATCTATTTTGTATTTTAGTGCACTGTTTTAGCCCCTATTCATTTTCTGAAACTTCCTATGATAATTCATTCTGGTAGTTGTACATATAAGCAATTCCTATTTCAATTAACATAACCTTTAACCTATGACTTTGGACTTCTTCAGCCCAAACATAAAATCAGCCAGCCTTCCAATCCTATTATTACTTATTCAAGGTATTTTAGTTTAAAGTTTATGTACTTCACTTATTCTTGTGATCTTGTGACCAATGCATGAAATCCTTGGCCATCATCTTAAATTCAATTCATCTCTATGACCTTTAACATCTTCCATGCATCTGTAAGATACTAAGTTTGAAATTCAATCATTATTATTGTGATTTATATGACTTCATCCAAAAGCCTGGAAGCTTCTTTTGAGCATCATGTGTGTGCAGGAACACTGAAACTAGAAATCAAATCAAGTAAGAAAAAAATTCAATCATCCAAACCAGCTTCATGTCAAATGGTTTACAACAGGCATGAAAAACAAAAAGATCAAAGATAAAAGAAAAATGATGAGTAGCACTGTTAAACATACCATCCTGAAAATGCAAAAATACCGGCATTGAGAGCCAACGGGAATTGCCTTGGGTCTTCATAGCCTGTAAAGGCATTTGCAAAATGCTCTGTTTTTCCTGCAATAGAGTAAAGAAAAATGAAATCAATCTTTGGTTTATCATTTGCCTCTTTCTTACAAGATAAGAAGTGCAAGGAGTGAATTCATATCAGAGTAATGAAGGGGTACATGTATGTAGGGCCTAGCCATTTGAAGAATTTTGCAATCCCTATATGCAAAAGGGTGATTACCACGTTTGGTTAAATCATTCCATGCAGTTGAGAAGTAAATAAGGCAATGGCCATAATGTGTCTTGCCACGTTTGTGTGCAATTATTCTTGCAGGTAAATTGCAACATTTGACCTCATTTGACCTTTGACCCACATACATGACTTTTGACCCAAAATACCTCTGAGGTCCCTGTAAGGCATCTACCATCCAAGTTAGGTTAGAAATAAGCTTATGGTTCGAAAGTTACCAACCCAAGTAGAAACTGCAGGTAAATATCAACATTTCAGCTCATTTGACCTTTTTCCTACATACATGACCTTTGACCCCGAATGAGGTCCCTGTAAGGCATCTACCATCCAAGTTTCGTTACATACAGGCTAGTGATTCAAAAGTTACTAAGCCCAGTAGAAACTTGTTAACTTAAACATTTGTCCTCATTTGACCTATGACCTACAAACATGACCTTTGACCCCTAAGTAAATTGAGTTCCCTATAGAGCATCTACTATCTAAGTTTGGTTACAAATGGGCAATTGGTGGCAAAGTTATTCAAGTTTCATAAGCATCACGGATGGACGGAAAACTGGCGACAGGAGGACGCCACTAAGGATCCCATAGTTTCGCTCCACCTCGGTGGTTCAACAAAAATTAAACTGTTCTTGAATTACTGTGATAACCAGAATATAAAGAAAATCCTATAACATAATGCATCTATTTGACTTATGCCCATGACATCTGATCGAACAACCCAAAGGTCTGATCAGATCACTTTGTCTTCTCATAGTCATGTATACAATTAGTTGGAAAATATTGCTAGAATAATGAACTAATCTTGAATTTCATACATATGACCTCTACGACCTTTGACTTACCTACCCCATATCTAATCAGGTCGTCTTCCTATGGTGATGCATATTATTTGCACCAAGTTTGAATTTCATATCTCCTATTTGTTATCAAGGTACTGTATTAACAACTACAAGGCCATAAAAAACCCCTGAAATTTCAAAATTGACCTGTGACCTTTGACCTACCTCCTCAAAATCTACTCGGAATCTCTCCCTATGGTGATGCAAATTTGAACGTCATACCTAAAACGGTTCTTAAGATATTGTGTTGACAAGGTTAACATCTGAAATTTCACAATTGACCTCCATGACCTTTGACCTTTGACCCAAGTACCCCCAAAACCTAATCAGATCGTTTTCTGTGGTGAAATATACTAGCACCAGTTTGAAGTGCATACCTCCAATGCAATGGTTAAGTTCGATATTGGGTTAACGATGCAACACCTGAAATTTCCTATTTTGAAGTGTGACCTTTCACCATCGACTTACAGACCCCAAAATCTAATCAAATTGTCTATCTATGGTGATAACTACTAGGACCGAGTTTGAAGTTCATATCTCAAACGGTTCTTGACATATCGCGTTAACAAAAAGCGGGGCGAAAGGACAACCCGAAAACGTAATGCCTTCAGTGGAGGAAGGCCTAAAAAATGATGTGCGACACACGCGAGAGAATCACTCCCATCCCAAAGTTTTCCTTATTTAAGTCACACCGCCAAATAGATTAAAACTGAATGACGGATAGTCGACAAAATCCTACTTTGTACCGCAAAGCGTTGTAATGAAATTAATTTCTCTTAGGTCTACTTTCGGTCTGGTCACAGTACTGGTGTCGATTTTGACGGTATGACAAATAGGTACGTCAAAAGCTATCATTCGAGTGAATATCGAATCGGGTATGTCGGGAAAATGGTTCAATCAAGGACCAGACAGCCTAACCCACTTTTTTTTGTTTTTGTTTTAAGCTCACCTTTATACTCTTTATCATTAGCTTAATTCACCTGTACCACACTCGTTCCATCACCCAAATGGCAATAAGTGAAAGGTCTCGTGAAAGTCATTTTCATCAGTGAAATTTCAGGAAAGAAAATCAGGCGATTATTTCATGCCTTTTCGGCGTGATTGGCTTCAATGTCATGAAAATAATTTTAGTCTCGGCCTTCTGAACCCGACAGTGGAGAAGCAGAGCATTGTTAATCGTTCACTTTCAAACAATCTTTTCTTTGAAAGATATCTTGCAGTTTTACAGAATGAGCTCTCATGCAGTCCAATGAACCACTTTCAATTCCATCTGGACATAACCGAAGTAATGATTTTGTACCACGGCTGCGGCTAGTCTCCCCCCCCCCCCTCTCTCTCTCTCTCTCTCTCTCTCTCTCTCTCTTGGGGGCAGCATAGACATCAAAACCTCGGTTTTCCTTTCCATTCCATGAGATTTTCTTCTAATTTTATATATATGGTTACATTATATCAATATAAGACAATTATATTGTAAGAAATTTAGAGGGGGAGGCAACTTCCCCCACGAGGCTCTTCCGACATCTCCGTGACAGACGGATCGGAAAAGAGAAATACATCGCATTACCCTCAGACCTTCACAGATCGATTACTACAGCAGCTTAAATAACAGAATCCGATTAAAAGAGTACTGATATGAACAAGGTCCAAATAAGGAGCGGTTACGTCTCAACACATGGGTTTTCCTTCCGTAGATCCTTCCATCATATTAAATTCGTTCATGTACAAATCTTTAAAACATTCAACAATGTTTTCTGTCTGCACTAAAATATCCCTACAATGGCTGAAGAGATTGTTTCATTAAAACAATATTAATACAAAGGGAATATTTGTGAGAAAACAGAAAACATTTAAGTTGAACTGAACTGTGGATATTATCCGATAACCATGCATGGAGCAGATATCAAACACAATCTTCCAATCCTCAATCCACAGAAATTTCTGAACATTTTTAAGGAACCATTTCATGATTATTCGCCATTCTTTTCCCTCTTTTAAAGGGAAAAAACCACAAATTTTACATTAAAGATTTCTAAATCTTTATATGAAGTACGATTCGTCATTCGAGAAAAATCAACAAAGATTATTCATTCAGATACACTTGTCACACAACTCTTTATCCACCAAGCACCTATATTCGGGCAGGGGTGGGAAGGAGCTGCAGCCCCCTTTTCATTAAAAAAGTAATAACTTTGAGAAATTTTCTATTTCCAGGTGAATTCCCGAGCGCTTCCTTTAAAATGTCTACATCTTGGGGAAAATTCCTGAAATATTACAGGGTTTTTCGTATTTCTTTTGTCAGGGAAACTACTTTGGTTTTCTTCTACACTGTCGTCATCAAAGTAGTAGGGTCGTACGACAAGCGTTACAAGGACAAGGTGTGATATCAACAATGAAAACATTACTAACCTCTACAGAGTTGGACCACTCCTCCTAGGATGATGATGACTAACCCAGATACTTTGGCAGCAGTGAAGAATACCTGAACACGGGTTGTCCATCGAACACTCACGCAGTTAAGATAGTACACCGCACCTATTTTCAGGGACGGTTAGGGTAATAAGGAGTCACAGGAATGGCAGAGGGGTGTGGCCGAGGGGTGAGGTGAAGGGGTGTGGTAGAGGGTCGTGGTGGAATGTTGTAAAATAGGAGTGAAACAGGGAATATAGTGGAGCGATGTGGAGGGAATATGTGGTGGAGGGGTGTGGAAAAAGGTGTGAAGGAAAGATAGGAAGTGGTGTGGTGGAAAGGTATGGGAGGGCGAAGCAGGGGGCCAAATCGGGGGGGGGGGATGGGGGAACAAATTAAGAATGTTTGGACGGGCAGGTTGGAATGAAAAGAGGGGTGTTGATCAATATAATTTATATTTACAGGACAAGGGTCCGTAAGTGTAAAGGGTGCATAGATATCGGGTGGGAATAATTGAGGTTTGAAAACAAAGGCAACAAAGAACATTTTTAATATCACGAAAGGAAATTGGGACGTGGCAATCAAAGAACCAAGACGAGAATGTGTGAATTGAATTTTCATAGAGGGTCGACCGACGGTGCAATTATGGGGGATTTCAGTTGTTTGGCACAGAATGCAAATTGAAATGGTGGCAAAATAATCAGTAAAACGTGAACGCCAGCCGGCCCAGGGGTCAAATGGGGTCAACAGAGGCAGAGGAATAAAAGGAAGTGGTAAGGATTTAAGGTCAAGAGGGTAACCGTGCGTTGGATAAGGAGTAAATAAAAAGAGAATGAAATATTCACATAACATAGGAAGTGCAAAACATAATTATCATTTCCATTTTATTCATTATATTCATGTAAATTCTCAATATAGCTTTAAAAGAAAAGTGGTATTATTTAACCGTTTCCTTCATTTGAATACCCACATGTTTTATTTCAATTTCCTTCAGACAAAAACTGTTTTTTTTTTCATTGATTCACATGATACGGGCAAAAGCAGTAAAGCAAAGTCATTCAACGGTCATCTGTAACCCCTTAAGAAGAGAATCGATACAAACACTGCAAAATATAAAAAGGTCCCACGACAAAGAATGGTCCTGCTACCCCCCCCCCCCCCCCGACAAACATTAAATCCGCCATTGCTAGCAGCTTCAGGCTGTTACAGTTCATAAGAATATTTCAAAAAGAAAATTATCAAAAATAAGCATTCTGGATGAAAAACAAAATCGAACTAGTAACACAAAAAATCCTCTGAAAGACATTTTTTTTTATTGTTTTTATGAAATATACAGAATGACAATTGTGAAAAGATGAATAAAAGAAGAGAACAAATAAGGTAGATTTCGTCTGATATCGGTTTTTCTTGTATTGTTTTGATACAGTATAACAATTGTGAAAAGATGAATACAAAGGACACAAATAAGGTAGATTTCGTCTGATATAAGTTTTTCTTGTATTGTTTTGATACAGTATAATTGTGAAAAGATGAATAAAAAGAACACAAACAAGGTAGATTTCGTCTGATATGTGTTTCTTGTATTGTTTTGATAACGTACAAAGAATAACAATCGTGAAGAGCTGAATGGCCCCTTGAGGAAGATCATCACAATTCGCCAAGAACGGACTGACGAGATACTGGGATGCGATGAGGATAATGATAGCGTATTCGCCCGGGTAGCTGATGAACAGGCTCATCCACATACGAATGAAAGCGACGAAGGGACCCCACGCCTGGAGGATGTACGCGAAGTCGCCGCCCGACAACGGTATGGTGGTCGACAGCTCGACGAAGCAGAGTGCTCCGAGGCTGGAGAACACACCGCATATGATCCAGGCGAGGAAGGAGTAGCCGATGACACCATCTGTGTATACTAGAATGACCTGTCACACAAATAAAACGGGGAAATAAGAGGTCGTACTCTCGGAACCTTAGGTTTCAACAAAAACTACACTGATTTTATACTTCAAAACATTACTGACCTACTGCCAAGCATATATATTATTTCCACCACGTGTTGGTTGTTGAAGCGATTTACTTCCATTCCTACATATACAAACATAAACCCTTACAAAAAAGGGGAAAAGGAAAGAAAGAAAGAAACCAATGTCCTGCTGTCTTGCTTGATATGAAGCATAGAACTTTACGTGAAATGAACTGATGAATATTTGTGAATACATGTATCTCGGATTGCATGGAATATCAAAAGTAAACCCTTTAATACCGGCGGGCATCATTAAGAACTCTAATTAAAAAAAAATATTAAAAAGCTAACAAATTGAAAGAAATGTCCGATGGTTAGGTAGAACATTTATTTTGATCAACCATTCTGAGCGCTTTAATTGAGCCACCATATACCCTCATGGTAGGATTTAGGAGGGGGGGGGGCAATGCCCGCCCCCTCCCCGGGCCCCTTGTGCCCTTACCTCCCAGTTCGAACACCTGCTCTCCCCCGCTTAATTCAGGCCCAAATCATGCACCGGCTATTTATCATAAACAATATAGTGCAATCTACTTCCTAGCTTCCATCTTCCCCTGCGTATCCCTAACAAACAATCCCACTCTTATTCAATGAACAGCAACTCCACGAACTTTCCTTTCAGGCGAGATAAATAGGTCATCCTAGGTGAACCAAGGTCACATCGTAGACGACACCCTGCGAGAGAATGCTCGAGCACAGATATCGATTATCATTTGGCCATGTTGGCAGGTGAGACACCATGCGATCTACACTACGTGTACACCATCTACACGACATCTACACAATGATGTTGGAAGCGTTCATAAAACCTTTGGCTTTGAAAGTTTGAAGCCAGACTGGGAGTATGAAACACCGATCAAAAAATGATACTTATTATTATTGTAAGAATCAATGAAATAAAATAAAATTAATGAAAATGAAAAAGGTCCCAAACAAATGCTTGTAAGATGCTTTATTTTCAAATTTACGACAGAATTAAATTTGTGATCGCAAAATATACTAGCTGAACGTCACAGACTTGTTAAGAAAACGGCCTATGAATAATCTGCTAAAAATCAGTTATGATCTACATTGTAGAGCTCACTTTAAGTTTTCCTTTTGTTAAAATATATTTTCAGTACGAACGTCAGGTTTATATGAATTTAACTGATTAATGTGTTTCAGCTCGGGCTTTGGTGACGAAAAGGAAAATACAAGAATAGTTCATGTACACAGCCGTATTTACGCTCATTTTTACCATGGACCTACAACTCCATGCTCCTATCACGGAGGTTCCATATTCACGACGTCAGCGATGTTTAGCTAGCATCGGGGCTAGTACTTTGCCAGTAGACGGAGGATGGCGAAGATACACTACCGGTATTTATTTCTGGCTCTTATCCAAAGTGGTTCAGTGGCGCACTTAGTAGCTTAACGTCATATCTTTCCATCATCACATGAAACTTCTTCTAATCATAATTTTTCCTCCCTCTCTTTAAACTCTTTATTTCCTCTTCCTTCCCCTTTCCCTGTTTCAGTTGCTGATCAAACACTGGAAGATCTTTTCTTTCGATGTGTTGATGTAGGGAGCCTATTAATGATTAATGGTTTTCCGCAGGCCTTGATTGCCCTTTGCGTCTTGGTCGAGTATCATAGCACTCTGCAATCGTAGTAAACCAGGGGCCTGTCTCCAAAGTATAGACATGATATGGACTTCCTTTCATTCATCATTTAATCTGATACATGTCTTTTCTTTCATCTCTTTTTTTTTTTTTTTTGTAATAATTCTATATGCATATACTGGTTTCCTTCAAACTTAATTGATAAACACTATGAACATGACGGACAAAGAAAGCGGACAAAATAAACAACCTCTCATTCTACCCTTCACAATGGTTCTGGTAATCAAAAGAACATCCCTTCACAGCTATTATGTTTAATCATGTAGTTCCAGGTGAATATGCATGTGGCACCTGTTCCACATATAGACAATAGCAGTGAATGGATGTTCTTTTGACTACCAGAACCATTGTGAAGGGTAGAATGAGGGGTTGTTTATTTTGTCCGCTTTCTTTGTCCGTCGTGTTCATAGTGAAACTCCCAAGTGATGCCAGGGAATGCTCGTCTCTTGATCAGTTTAAGTCCTGGTTAAAATCGTATCTTTTCGCAACATAACATCTTAGCCTTATATAATGTCATGTATTTGTAATTTTCCTGTTATTTTGCATGCTGTTATGTTCTGTACCACATACTATTTCATTTCTTCTATGCTCACTTCTTGCTTTTCCTCTTTTCCATAGCGCTTAGAGACTTAATTGTAATTTGCGCTATATAAAAATTGAGTATTATTATTATTAAACTGATGGTTTACTACATGCAAATTTTGGCAAATCATTGAAGAATCAAAGACATATTTCAATAATACAATCAATACTACGTTCACTACTACCCTTGTATGAAATAATACTTGTAAGGAATAATGATGGGAATTAACGATTTGATCAATTGATATACTTTGTAATTTGTATCTTGGCTGGAACGAGTTCAATAAAACAAGCCCCCTACCACACCCCCAAATTCCGACATCGCGGGAATACAATACGTGTACTTGTAGATTGATGTTGGCTCGTGATCGAGTGCGTCATAGCATGGACCTATCATTGCCGGTTGCACTATTCTACTGTGAAAGCAATATTCAGATATGACACCTAGTATATTAAAATACCCACACACCAGGACACATACAGCTTTCATAACTATGATATACCTAGACCTGGGGGAAGTTTGGTAAAGAACGAGTAGGCCAGTCACGTGTAATCGAATTTTACTCCAAGTGCGTCCCACAATATACATAGTACAGTTAAAAGTGGTACTGACAAGACAGTTGCAGCACAACGGTAGAAAATATCCTCCAAAAATGAATTCGAAACTAGTAGAAAAAATATAGATAAGGAAACTTTTATCTGGAGAATACCCCAGCATGCATCAGTACGGCTATGGACCCTATCATGGTACGACAAAGTAGAGTGACGGTTTATATAGCCAAATCAGGTAGTACTATCAGGGAGATGGGAGTTTCTCTCATTATCCAAATAACCGGTTGTTTTCAGAATAACTTCCAACCAGTTTAACTCTAGACGCATATTCTTTGCCAAATTCAAGGTCAAATTCGGTGCTAACGTTAAAAGGTCGAAGTCATTACAGCCCAGCAGGGATCATTATCCTGTTACGAACTATAACGGCGACAGACGGTAATTCCAAGATTTGTAGATGCATACATGTAATCTAGGCTATTTAAAAGTTCGTTGGACCAGTCATGTTACTCGAAACATGTCAAAAGTGGTTTAATTTACAAATGAAAGCACTTTTCAATTGTCTGAAGATAAGAATGTAGAATACAATAAGGATGATAACCTTTGAAGGTTAGTCATATTAATTTGTGTATTTTCAGGGTCAAATATCGAGGTCTCTTTCTGTTTGTAATAAACCATCCCTGGCAGTACAATGGATCTAGGGGGGAAATTGAATTAAATGACAACAGAGCATGCAACGATAAATGTTTCGGAAGTATCAGCGAAAAGAGATCCTCAAAGAAAGTAGGCTCAACCTAGAAGGAGAATAAAACTGGCTCATACCGGTATTTTCCAGATATAAGTTCCTGAACACTTGCTTTACATATCCATGGGAACATCATGGGCATGAAAGTTTTAGAATTGGGGGGGGGGGCGCTCGCGTTTCCACAAATCCACAAGCACACGCACTTTATGTTTGAACCCCTATGGATTTAGAGCCAAAGGTGAAAGCGAAACGGGGCACTTGTACATGACGAACTAACTTATAGTCATTGAATCTATGAACTTTCAAAACAGTCAACAATATATCCTCGATGAGAACAAAATATTTTGAATGTCAGTATTTTGGTCGCATATTTCCGTATCTACACCATCTCGTCTGGGACATGCCCGACCAACAATGATCCGTTGAACGTGCTATTCATGCTACACCCTTCCCATATTTAAAGTAAGAAGCAGATCAATGTTCCCGAGTTCCCTTGGGAAATCCAGGATATTATCTGAATTAATTTTTAGCTTAACAGCTGCTTACGGGTACAGCAACCGTATCACGACTAAAAGTCACGATCTCAAAAATTATAATCAAAGTGGATTTTTTATATCACACTGAACTCTAACTAAGCAGATAAGAGCATCGTGAGAGCTTCTTCCGATTAAATCTGATGACACTCGTTTACTTACGAGTCACATGCGCAGCATCCTAAGAACTACTTACGAGTACTGCTTTTACATCGTCATTAGTCAAGAGTTGAAGAGTTCTATGTTAAGTTGATTAATTTTAAGGCACCCTAAGAACTCCTTACGAGCTGCCGAGTTTTCCTGCAAGTCGTAGAAAGCTCAAGGAACTGAACAAACGCATATGTGCGAATACCTCACGAACTACTTACGAACTCCTTACGAGCTGCCGAGTTTTCCTACAAGCAGAAAGCTCAAGGAACTGAACAAACGCATATGTGCGAATACCTCACGAACTACTTACGAACTCCTTACGAGCTGCCGAGTTTTCCTACAAGTCATTCAAAACTCAAGGAAGTGAACAAACGCATATGTGCGAACACTCTATGAGCGACTTATGACCTGCCCCTCAACCCCACCTCCCCCCATAAAAAGCAGATGTAATATGAGACACACATATTTTTTCGCTTTTTTTTTTCATTTCTAGCCTTGAAAAGCCTGAACTGTTATTCCTGACTACAAATGAAATGTACTTAACTATTTCCGACAAGAACCAAAGTCATTTCTACATTAATTTTTTAAGTTTATCTCTTACGCTATTTCGTTGGACAAACGCATACAGGACGGAAAAACTTTTCAAACATTTACAAGCGGGATTCTATGTTTCCTTTGCGCCACATACTCTACACTTATAGCATTTTACCCTTATTCGAAATTTACTAACATCTAACGGAAATCAAACTTTTCGACCTCACCAAACAGCGGTGAACAGAGCCCCCCCCCCCCCCCCTCCCCAAACAAAAATATTGTTGTTGTTGTTGTTGTTGAGGTAAGTGATGGTGCGTCGACAAACTTGTGTCCTGTGCACCAGGCGCGCTATACAGAAATTCTTCAGGTCTACTCCGGTAAAATTTCCTCCAATTTCTATAAAATAAAAACTCCATATATTACTGGTTCGTGCTTAATAAAAAGAAAGTGAATTGAGTCCCTAATCATGGGAATCGTATTGAAAAACGAATCAAAACTGACGGTAGAAAAAAAAAACATGACTTCTCTTGACTTCCTTTATACTAGTATTATCAACACCGTTTGGCAAATAGCTTCAAAGTACACGTATAATCTAACGACAACTGGACAATGGTTTTCAGGGCATTTTAATGTAATTGATTCAATTTTACGATTTCCATGGCACCACGCTTATCATCTACTGCATCCTCATTAATTTCCCTTTCTTATTTGGCGGTCTCACAGATTCAGGGTTTCTCATAGACTTTGTACTTGTTACGGTTACGAATCCAACAGCTGAACAAATTCAAGACCAAATATTCCTTCATGTGTTTAGAAATATAAGCTTATTCTGGCAGGTGTGCAAATTCCAATGAGCCGTTATCGAAAAATTTGCCACAATACACTTGTTCCTGAACATGGGGATAAGCTTTGCTTCTTTGCATGTATGACCTTAATTTCACACCAATTATTCTCTCTCATCGGTTAACAGCAGAAAATAATAGATCCGCGATACAAATAATTGGATTGATGGAGTCTTCGTATGAAAGCGGCATATCAGTTCAAGAATACATAAAAGAAATCATTCAATTTCTTGCCTTCCTCAATAATCAAATCTCAATGATACCGTGGCCAGTTTTACTTTTCTTAAATCATCATTGTTGCATATGAGTAGGCTAAGAATGACTTAGAGTCGCGAAAAATTACAAAGATGTTGGCGGTTTTCAGCGGTTTAACATTTTATCTGCAACAATAGCTCCTGGTTTTATTCCAGCTAAGATACACGAGTTAGTGTTGCAGTTCGGCCGCCGGTGTGTTTTGAGGTCATGGTGAGTTTAGGTTGGGGCAAAGTATAGCGTTTGATTTGGGCTAAAGCCTAAAGTAAAGAATTTAGTGCAGGCTGTTACCTAGGACTCTTGGAGCAATTGTCGCAAGGAATGTGCATGTGTGGTACAACCATTTCAATTCCATTTTCTCGAGCATTCACTGAACTGCTTGTACATACCTGAGGCGATACAAAGATGCCAGAGCCGATGATGATTCCTACAACCATCGCAATGCACCCGAAGATGCCCACTTTCCTCTTGAGGACCACCTGTGGTTCTCCTTCCCTCAAATCAGTCATGGTGTCATTGGGAGTTCCTGCAGGGACAGCATGAGGGGCGTCCCCAGCAGGTCCTGCTTGGTCTGCAGAGGTAGTGTCTGGAGCCATTGCGTCTCACTATTGAGATGTCTATGGATCCGTTTAAGTGTCGTTTCCTCAAGTGTCCTCAGGTGTCAAGTCTAGAGTTTGAGTCTTCAAGACTTGAATATTTTTTTCCAGCTCAACTTCAGATGAGTATGCCTGTGTTCCTGTGCCAAGCCCTTTGCTTATCAGGTAGCTGTTTTACAGAGATAAAACAAAAATCACACATTAAATGCTATAAATGACATACTAATGGCAACAGGATATAATCATGGATTGTTTCATGTGAGTATGTTGCTTGATTATGTACCCGTTTACCGCGATAAGAACTAGAACATATTGCCAACATATCTTTAGAAGTGAAAGTTTAACGAAAACAAGATTATCCTGCTCTGTAATATGATCCGGACTCCTTGGGATACATTTCATTCGGTAAGCACTATATAGGCACCAATCCTGCAGACGTAAGCTCATAAATATTCTTAAATATTCATAGGATTAGGATTAGGATTAGGATTAGGATTAGGGTTAGGATTAGGGTTAGGGTTATGGTTAGGATTAGGGTTAGGATTAGGGTTAGGGTTTCAGCTTGTGTCTGCAGGATTGGTACCTATATAGTGCTTACCATTTCATGATACATGGTATGATGCAGTTCCTACAATCTGCTCCCACTAGATCACTCATGTCTATAGTACCTCCTTGCTCATATCCTGAGTGATCATCACTCTGTATAAAGTACACATGGACCTATCTAGTCTAGTTCTGGACGTATCTATTTGTCTCTCCTCCAATGACCTGATACTACCCTCTGTGTATCGGACCCGCGTTAAGTGCGAAGTCCACTGACTCCCCTCAAATTCACCCTCCCCCAAATGGGGCCGGAGGAGAGTATATCAGTGGACGTTGAGATTCGCAAAGGGGGGTGGGTATAATGTATGATCACATACACGCGCGGCGGTAAGGACAAAATCACAAAATACGTCCAGAACACGACTAGGACCTACCTCTAGGTCCATAGAACATACTGACTCTATTGAAAGTGCATGGTATGCACTTGGTAGAATGTCAAGATAGTTAACGTTACCATTCTCTACAACACTTTCCCTATGAATGAACAGCTAAAGCATGGCGAAATGCACATGTCTGTACTGGGCATGCGGAGCTTCCCTTTCTTCCGACCCAGACCCAGACAGGTCACACAGCGGGCAATCCCAGTTCGCGCTACTGTGCTCACGTCTAGACTTCAGGATCCAACGCCTGGTTCATTGTATGAATAGGTTTTATTTTCAGACTGACCATACTGACCAATTGAGTCTATATAGCCAAAGCTCATAATGCGCTCCACTCAAGGTCATCTTGTAAATCGCCATGAATGCTAGCACGTGTAACACACGTCTGGAGTGAAATTCATTATGCTATAGACCTGGGCAGAGATGTGGTTAGAAATTGCATTTGCAAATGCATGAACCTTATGGCCAAGCGTGTATGTCTGCAATCACTGCAGACTCTGACCTGAAAACCCCGGGAAGCCGTATCAATGAAGACCCTGCAAATATTATTACCCAAGAATGCCTTGTCCAGTGATGTAATCATCAAGCAAGGATCAAACCAGGGACCTGCCAAGACGACCGAACCCAGGACATACCACAGTGCACGTCACTGCCGAACAGGTAGTGTACCCGACGGAAAAATGAAACACCGACGATGATTCGATACTCTATACCAATTCGAATCACATGCATGCAGCAGCCCATTTTCACCATGCATGACAAGATGCAGCACGATCTCTACTCTGATGCTCGAGCTTCCTATAGTTCCAAATTTAAGAGCGAGCATTTCTCGAATTCCCTCTCAAACATGTGCTGTAATTTGTAAGAGCCTTGTATATAGAACCAAATTCTGTCTGATAGGGTTAAAAACGATTTCACCTGGAAGATTGGAGGTGCTACACCGTGTTCTAACATCGTGAAGAATCGTGCAACATCGGGAAAAAATGTACTGGATGCAAATATTTCTGACAAAACATGAAGGTTTTATTCGCCAAATAAGCGAGTGGCGTATTTCTTATCAATTTCTCGTTAAGTTTTAGCAGTTTTATTCAATTCACAAAAAATAGTAATTCACGTGACCCTCAAAATAATAAGTGTTGGTACAATCTTATAAAAGATAGGACAGTCTTATCCGTTTAAGCTCGGTAAGATTGTAATTTTATGCAACCAATCATAAACTACCGGTGCCCTCTTTATCCCAAAATAACGACTTCTTGGTGGAAATTGAGTATCCCGTTATGTTTCCTTCTATCTCTGAATTGAGTCGCTGATAAAACAGATGAGATCGTTTAAAAAAAACGGAGTTGTCTTTATATTGATCGCTTGTGACCACAGGCGCGAATTTTGGCTCTAATCAGTTTAGGGTGTTAATTGTCATAGGTAAATCAGCAGTCACAACCGAACTTCAACTTCCACCAGCGTGTCCCTATCCCTGGATTACGACTTTCACAATCATGAGGCAGTTTCCAATAGAAGATCCATGTAACACCGTCGCAAGTTGTTTGTGTGTTGTTGTTTTTTCTGTGACGTCAGTTCGTGAAAATTTGCCCGAAATGGTATACCACAATGTACGTTGCATTTATGATGGCCCTGTAGGGGCATAGTAATATCTGCGCCAATATTCATGACAAGTGAATTTCGTCGTGAACATTGACGAACATTTTCACGATGAAACAATATTTCGTTAAGATATTCACGACGGAATTCACGAGTCGCGAATATTGGCGAACATATTCGCAAAATGGTTTTGAGAATATGAAGAAAATGGCGCATCATGAAGGGTGAATAAAGTTAGAACCCTATGTAAGCCAAAGTTTTACAGGTTCAAGATTACATGGATTATCTTTTTTTAAGATTTGAAAAAGACGCCTCCCCAAAGATAATGAATTTGGTTTAAAAAACATTATAGCCTAAACTCTTTCTTCAATGATACACCAGTTTCATTTCGAATTGTAGGTTAAAACATGGAAGTTGAAAAATGCTTCCTGCGGCAGAAAAAAATCACTTGTTCCTTCCGAGTTCTGGTGAAGTTTCAGGGTAACGCCGAGATTAGCAGATTGAATCCTCTTCCATAGACCCATTAAGACGATTGAACAGGTTAGAAGAGGAAAAGGATACAGGCTTTATTGTTTTGATAGGCGACGTGGAAATAGAAAATTGCGTGGTGGTTGAAAAGCAGAATTAATTATCACGTTGTGTTCAGTGTACTTGTTCGATACTTCGCTTCCGAGATCTACACTCATAAGAAAAATCATAAGGTTGGTACCGTTGGTAAGAGTATGAACCAAGTCACAACCGACCAACTGCTGGTTAAAAAAACCCCAAAATTGTATGTAAAACAAATGGGGATCTTTTTTAACCAACAGTTGGTCGCTTCATATTTTAATCAATATTATGATTTTTAACCAACTTTTCTGAGGGTAGGAAATTAAAGGTTTCACCAAGATTTCACCTCTTAAACATTTAAGTTAACTGGCGCTGAAGCCTTCTAAATAGGAAAGATCAAGTAGTTACATCAGCACTCTGCTTTCACGGCATTCGAAATAAACTTTAAACAAAATATTTCATTGAAAGTATACTGATGAAAGTGCCTGTGCCGATGGTAAGTGGTCTAATTGAAAATAGCGAGGTTTTCTTTCGCAAGCGGCAAGGGATTTCTGTTGATCTAATTATAAGGCGGCTATAAAATTATAGGGTTCACATGTTAGAATACTTAGCCCCTCCACCCCGAACCCCACCCATGCTCCTACTATAAATGAATACAATGAAAATACAAAAATACCAGTGGTAAATTCCAGTGGTTGAGCGTTGGTCTAGGTTTAAGGTCCGATACCAAATCGACAAGTGATATGTTGTAGAGCTCTATGAACGGCTTGGTTTTTACCTAAAAGAAATAGTTTTCTTAGCAGTCGTGTTCCATATTCTCTTTCAGAAATTTCTTAGCGAAAAAAATTGGGATTACTGATCAATAAGACATGCCCAAAGTGATTCGAAGCACCCTGTACAGATACTGGCATTCATAGTTTTAAATATGTAAGTTATAGAATTCAGGGGCGGCGCTCGGGGGGCATGGGAGGGGCACAGCTCCCCCACTTTTCCAAGCACCCAAAGAATGCCTTATTTTAAACATGAATAATCTCTTTGAAAACCTGCAGTGCTCCTATTTCTTATAGCATATTTTCTTGTATGTAATAAGTGCCCTTTCACCTTCTTCTATATAAGCTATACATAAAAATGTAAGATTATGATTCTTAATATAAGAATACAAACAATATTCTTATATTCTTAATTTGTAAGATGTCATACAATATCCCATGGACAATACGTCTGGCCGCCAAATTACACATTTCCCGCCGAACCTTTTGAACCAAAATCTACGATTACGTAACAGTACTAAGGAACAATATCGACGTCTCCTCGATAGGAAAAAGCGGGGCCCGACTCTCGAAACAAATAAGCCGCCAATATTTCGCATTATCCCAAAAGAATGGGCGGACATTCAAGCATTTGTTCAACAATTGGCAGTGTGTTTTGTACAATGATTGACAGTTCACTGCACTGTTGCACAATGTACGAGACATGCAATGGATTCAGAACTAATGGGTCTTTCATTTTAGCCCACCGAACACTACACTCTTATTTCCGCGGTGTCAAATTTGTCTCGGAATGGTGTCAGCTGGGAGTCAACTCTATTCCGAGTTAAAGTGACTCGTTTCCCTAGTTACTTTGCCTCAAAATTGAGTTAATTCTCAGCTGATGCCACACCATTCCGAGTCAAATTAATTCGGAATCTGATTCACTTTAACTCGGAATAGAGTTGACTCCCAGCTGACGCCATTCCGAGTCAAATTTGACACAGTGGTAATAAGAGTGTACGATGCGACTGCGACCAGATTTTGGAACTAATGGCATGTTGCATTATGGAAGTTAAAACAAAGTTATCTTATCTGAGGTCCGGAATAAATATAGGAATACTAAAATCCAAATTTGAAATTTTGAGTGCAAGCCTTTAGGTTGAAGCAAAGGCCAAATCAGCTTCAAATCGTAGCCGATCACAAGATTGCAATGACGTCACTACGATTCGGAATTGCTCGCAATAGCAGGAAGGTTCAACTTGAGTATTCACACGACTATTTAGAACTTTGATCAGTATGACTTTCCGTGTTCAATGTTCATATCAAATACTATAACACTGTATTTTTTCCCCAAAAAAATCGGATCGCAGACAGGTCGTGAAGTGTGCGGTGGGCTTTATGACTTTTATTCAAAGAAAGTTTAAAAAACAATAATGTCCAGTGAAGCAAATTTCAAATGTCTATCTTCTTGCTATCCCTCTCTATCTTTCCATTATCCAAATTTGCTCACAGACAGTAAAGTGATAAAAAAAAAAGATAAGGAGGTGAAGTTGATGAAATATGAGAATCTGAAGAGAGTCACGTCATTCTCAGTTGCCCTTTAAATGCGGATAAATAGAGCTTTGGTATAAACGTCATATAGTAATGTTATGCTATGTTATTTGTGATTATTGTCTAAAGGAGCTGAAAATCTGGAGGCAACAATTACATGTATAAAAATCACATTTTAAGTTTCCGTCATGTTCTGCACGTCTTCACCATTGGCGTAAATCCCGGGGGGTGGGGGGGGGGGGGGGTGGCGTGTACAAATATCCCCCCACACCTTTTTAAGGGAAAAATGATATTTTGATTAATCAGCTAGTAAAATTTTTAACCCGTCATAAACAACCATGATATTATAGAATTTTTATTTGAAAATGCGATTAAAAACCAGAAAAGTGGTTATTTTTTGGCTCCCTCGCTTCGCTTGCTCGCAAAATAAAAATTGAAATGTGTGTAAGGGGGTGAGTGTGTGTGTACATAATTAAGTGTGAGTTCGACAGAAAAAAAAAAATCGGCAAAAAAAGTCGATCATTCCCCCCCCCCCCCCCCCTCAAAATGGATTTATGCCGGTAATCTTCGAATGTTCTGTTCTTTCCATGTCGATGTGAAGAATGAAATAATTAAAATTCACATTTTTCAAAAATTTTGGGATTGTGCCACTGGGCACTCCCTTCCTTTACAATATCTGAGATCCGCCCCTCTCTACGCCTCAACATCTGGTAATTCTGGTTTACTCTCAAATTCACATTCGCAAAGTTTCATAAGGTGGGTCTTTGAGTAGGCATACATGATGGTGATTATACTGTCAACTGGGCTTCAATATCGACACCATTTTGTATCCATGTTCCACATTTGGAAAGTCACTGTTGGGCAGTTAGGGTAGTAGGCAGTTGGTACTTTGCTGGTGCCCAGACGAGCAACACTCATACTGGAGATATGTCTCCGATTTCGGTCAATTAAGTAATTATTCGAATGGAAGCTGCAGGTCATAGAAAGGTCATGTAAACATTGGAGTGTAGTGCTGGATCTTCATTTACCCACTGTGTACATTCCATGGTTTATCATTTTGATATTCTTCCAAACTATGGGCGAACTTCAATCTGTCTTTCCAGCCCGTGTCCCTCATATTGAAACCAAGGCTGGCAATCACCGCCCCCCCCCCCCCCCCCATCACAAAATCCAGGGTCGGACCCCGAGTCGATGTCATAATAAATTCCATCATCTACTTTGTCGATGCTACGACATCATCATATCGCTTAGCTTACACAGCATGAATCATCAATTATCATTAATGTACATCTATTCAAACTGTTGATCAAGGCACAAGTAGCACAAGATCTGTGCTACATAATCTAACATACACAGTACAAAATTAAAGTAGCCTGAGTCAAGGCACTTCGGCACTGTTCGATTATCATATAGGGCCAACCAGGGAGGTCAGGTGGGAGAGACGAAGATGAAACGCAAACTCACAAGAGAGCTGAGGAACGGGTGCTGAATTGGGTTGCATCATTGTGGTAGGATCCACGCAGAGGCGTCGATCTTGGGGGGGGGGGGAAGTCCCCCCAAGACAATTTCGGGGGGGCAAAGATATCATTTTGCCCCCCCCCCCCAATAATTTCCGCACCAAAAAAAAAAAAAGAAATAAGGAAAAAGAAAAAAGAAACAAAAAGAAAGGAAAGGGAAGGAAGGAACTGAATTGAAAGCGGAAAACAAGGAAAAAGAAAGAAAAATGGGACACTGGGAAGCGCTCGCTCGCATTTAAGTACAATGCCGATAATAATTACTTTTCTTATGAAAGAAAATCGGTTTGCATCTTGTGTTTCTGTCTAATGTTATACTATTCTTCTACTCATAGGAAGTAATATAACCAAACAAGATGTCACTCCAAGAAATTGAGCGGCCAGATGACCTAAAAATAGATACAATTTCAGGAGATAACGGCCTAGATAAAAACAAAAACAAAAAACAAAACAAAAAAACCCCATATTTTTCGTTAGCTCGCTCGCTACTCTCGCTGGTAAAAGCTATACAAGATCATTTCGGGCAGCAAGTAGCTTATTATAGTAGCGAGATTCCAAAATATCATCATATTTGGGCAGCAAGGTGGTTGACAAATTTTGGGGGGCGAATCCATATAATTTTGGGGATCGGTCATTGACTTTGCTCGCTCTGGTAGAAACAGAATAGATTCGGACTGCAAGCAAGGTAGCTAAAACAGTGTCATATTCGGCACACAGGTGATCGGATGTATTATTTAGATATCATACAGGGATGACAGGTTCATAGCGTATTCTGATGATGATAATAATAATGAAATTCCTTTCTTGTTAGCGCTCATCACATTATTATCACATTATTATATATTATGATTATGATGATGAAATAACACTTCTATCATATGGAAAAGGGTATATTTTTCCTCGCTTGCTGCGCTCGCTCGTTTGATACTAATGGTTTTGAAAAGCAAACGATTTGGTAAGTGAGCTGAGATCGAATAGATAATGTAGATGTATCATGGGCTCATAGTGTAATTTGCCGACGGGGTTACTACTTCTACCATCAAAGACAGTGTGCGTGTGTGTTGCGCGCACAAATACGAATATATATATATATATATATATATATATACACACACTTGGTGAATGCTATCCTTATAAACTTTAGAGTGCTCGATGTCCGTGATGAGGCAGAGCATAAAAAATAATAAGTTCAAGTTACACAGTTGACGTGTGGTTCATCAGTACTTTATTGTATCGCTACTCAGAGTTTCACGCACCATAAGATGCGATCTTCAGGCAACTAATAAAGCATCAATACCATTTTCTGAGTAGCGATTTAATAAAGTACAGATGAACCACACGTCAACTGTGTAACTTGTGGCCGAGGGTTCATCTCCACTTGGTCGTCTTGCCCCCCCCCCCCCATCCGAAAAATGGATCGACGCCTCTGAATCCACGGTTGCATCATCTCTTGAAGGAGCATTCCTTTTCTCTCCATCCCTTTCCATCTCTCTATCAACTCCCCACCCCACCCCTTTCGCCATTGAACGGGTACTGGTACATGCATACAACCTCGCGCGTTCATGCAACAAGCGACAGGGGTACACATAATACATGTAATATCCTTGGTTTATCACAGAGTCAAGTTCACGGCTAGCTAGGGCTGGGGAGCTCACTTATTTCCCAACTGCATGGCAGCCTGGCATCATGCCAAAGTGATGCCGCCTATAGCCAAATGAAGGGCCATTTGAACATAATTATGAATGTGTGTACTGTCATATCAATTCGTTTTTGAATGAATGAGAGAATTAATAATGGGAGCAGTTTGCTTCTAACATCGAAATAGTACGAACCATTGGGGCAACATCATAATTTTCTTTACCTGTATGGTAATAAAGAATTAGCATTGGTTATGATTTTTTTTTGGGGGGGGGCGATATCAAAAGTGTGATTCTCAATAAAATCTCATTTCCATCTCTGCGGAAAGCTAAAGTTTTCCTAACATCACAATGAAAATTATGATAAAGTTATCAGAGGAATAAAAATATTCAGAATTTTCTCTTCATAAAGCACCTTTCCAATCCATCCAAAGTACACATAAGGGTCTAGAGGTCTATTTCATTACCTACTATTATTCCACATTTTACTTTGTCATGTGTAATTTTTCTCAAATATCTACATATATGTCCACCAGTATATCTAAGTGAATTGAGCTTTCCTTTCAATGAAATCAAAACTATGTGTGTGCATTAGGAAGGTTATTATCATTACTCATGTTGTCACCAAAATCATGTTTTTAAGCGAAAAATAATAAAAACACTCAGCCCAAATGAGGTAAATGGGTACCTGGCAGGAATTAATTCCTTGAAATGCTTGTGCGCTATAATGGCTGCCGGGCTAAAGCTGGGGTATTAATAACCAAAGTCCTTCGGAAGTGCATAGAGACGTTACATGTAGGTAATAATGTGATATGCGCTATACAAGAACGGAATATCATTATTATCATTATACCATCATCATCTTCATTATTATCAGAGGTGATATGGTCTAGTGGATGCACGACTGTGGATCTCTTCCACTATCCACTAAACCATGACTCCTCAATGATAATCTATCAATTTAGATGGTTATGAAATAATTTCTGAATTATCATGTCATGATTATCAAACTTAGATCTTTTTTTCTGATCCAACTAAAATTCACAACAGAATTAGACAATATTGAGCATTTACATCTACTCTAACTAGTAACCATGATGACACAGATGCCAGGTTAATATAATCTAGATCATAGATCACCAAGAGGAAAGAGGGATACAGCTAGACTAATGAGTAATTAAAAAGATGGCGACATAGACTATCATAAACATGATGTAGTCTAGGATCTTCCATCTCTTTTTTTCAGACTCACCCTGGTAGGCACTTTTGAGGCGACTGTGAAGTGAGGGTGACAACGAAGTTCTTCTTTCAGCGACTTGATTGAAGAATATCTATCATACTTTAACTATTTTGTTAACGGAATAGACGCCATTGTCATCAATTTCATAACGACAAAAAAATTGCCAGCGTCACTGGGATTCGAACCCTTGACTAGCATGACTAGTAATACATCGAGCTCTGACAGTGGCTTTGACCACTGCGCCATGAGCAGTTGACGAGGCAAATGGTGCACTTTATCCATTTATACCCAGAGACATTTCTAGTCTTAACTTCTCAGACATGATTAATTTTACCCCTCACTTTACAGTCGCCTCAAAAGTGCCTACCACTCACCCTCACTCTTGCCCCTTTCTCTATCTTGATGTAATCCTCATGAACACACATAGCCCCCCCCCCCCCCCCTCCCCGAGTTCTTTCTCATCTCCCTAGAATAAGATCAACCTCAAGGTCAAGGTCAGCCTTCAGTATAATGAAATGAAAATGTTATGTCTAACATAAACTCTAGATCTATGTAGTATGTAACTTACAACTCATAACTCTTTAAAGTATACTACTACTGTAGTGTTTACATAAATTGATGAGTTACTTCAATAAAATCACATTCAGTATTGTAGATTTAGAAATAGTGTCAAAATCGAGGCATAGAGTCTACATGTATTACAAGTACAGAAGTGGACTAGAAAAGAACAAAACTTATGAATAATCATGGATAATATAAGAAATATGATGACAGTGTGACCACCCATTGGCTGTTTGAGCACGTTGAGAGTCTTGAGACAGTCTTGAGACTTTGAGTTCCGAGTCAGATGAAAACTTCGTCTCTGAAACTGAAATGAAATCTTGAAGTTGAAGCCTGCACAATCGATTTCTGTATTTTGTCCAAGGTACATGTACCTGACAATGACATTCCTGGGTGTTTATTACCTTGATATTTTTTCTTTTTAATGTGCATGAATAACGTGCTTTTTCAACGAACAAAAAATGGCTAGCAACAACCA
>CM057158.1:30247894-30283100 GCA_029962745.1 Echinometra lucunter
GATCATGTCAACAGTAATTTCCAGTCTGGTAATTTCTGGTTTTTGTTGTTGCTTTTTTTAAATATTTTGTTTTTTAATACAACTTCAATTTCTTCTGATTAAAGTGGGTTCAATATCACACAGGGAAGTTCAGTGAAATTGTTATCATTGTCTTAAATGAGCATTTTTGTCCTATTTCACTGTTATGAAACATTATTTTGTTCTTTAACTTGCCAATATGTGTTTCATGTTTCATGTTCTTATTGTATTGCCAAAATTATGCATTTCTTTGTAACGTAATTGTTGAAATTTATGTTTATTATTGACACTGCAGAATATTTAGGGTATGTAAATATCTGTATACAATATTGTTTGCTAAAGAATGTGAAAGTTACAGACTTCTAGGAATTTCATTTTAAGAATATACAGGTGTGTGATACATCTACCTTAACAAATGTGTATTGTTTCATTATTATGGAGAGAATAGAAGAGTTAAAAAGAACATGAGAAATTATGCTTCTCCTCTGATAAATGGTGAATATATACACTGGATTTTTGTCTCGCCTGCGTAACAAGAGCGAGATATAGGCCCCGCTTTTCCGATGGCGACGACGGCGTCAACATTTTAAGAAATACTCTCATTCCAAAAGTTTTTGTTCAATTTTCATGAAACTGGTACACAAGGCTTATCAAGTATCAGAGATCATGTGGAAGGAATTTCAGGCCACAAAGTCAATGTCAAAGGTCATTTGAGGTCAATAAACTTAAATTATGTTGCAAAAACTTAACTGCAAGGTTAGGTTTTTGATTTGTCCCCCTCATTTCAAAAGTGTTTGTTCAATTTTCATGAAACTGGTAGACAAGGCTTATCAAGTATCAAAGATCATGTGGAAGGAATTTCAGGTCACATCAAGGTCAAAGGTCATTTGAGGTCAGTAAACTTAAATTATGTCTTCAAAATTTTTATAAAAAGTTTAAATTTTTGAATTGTTACCCTCATTAAAGGATTTGTTGGAATTCCATGAAACTTGTTTACATGAGATATCAAGTAATACGAATCATGTGGAACAGGTTTCATGTCAAGTCAAGGTCAAAGGGTATTTGAGGTCAGTTACCATGAATTGTGTTGCAAAAACTTTACATAAGGTTAAGTAGTATTCATTCAAATTTCATGAATCTTCTTGAAAGGGGTTTCCAGGTATAACAAATAATTTGGAACCAATTTCAATTCACAAAGTCAAGGTCAGAGGTAGCCCCCTTCGTGTGCTCCCACCACAGTTTTCACTAAATAAGCATGCTGCCATGGCAGTTTGCGTGATGCAGGCGAGACCGCCAAGAGCGTTTCACTTGTTATCAAGTTTTATAAGAATAGTCTAAAAGAGGAGGATGCTAGCTCAAGACAAAAAGAAGGGGAAAGAGGGAGTCACAGTGTCGTCATGACACTAAAGTCAGTAACCCCTCAATGGATGATGATTATGATATTGATGATAATGATATGACAGGGGCGTAGATAGTGGGGGAGGGAGGATGGGGGATGCATCCTCCCCACATATACATCCACTTATTGAAGTGGATGTATATGTGTATATCAATATGAGGACCTGTCTGTGCTAATGATTGATGATGATGATGATGATGATGATGATTGATGATGATTGATGATGATGATTGATGATGATTGATGATGATGATGATGATGATGATGATGATGATGATGATGATGATGATGGTACTGATGAGGATGATAATGGTGATGATATTGATAAAGGAGACAAGTAAATGAGTGTTCACAAAAGAGGTCAAATAATTTACACTATCAGAGGCATTTGGCTACTTTTGTTGCTGCAAAATGCCCGGGCAAAATGCATCTATTTTGATTGCAAATCTGGGATCATATACTTGTATACCGAGGGGAGGGAGGGAGCGAATGTATTGTGTCAATTATATTTCATGATCAAAGACACATATGTTTTTTTCTCATCTATAAAAAAACTGATATTAACCACAAGCAAGTGCTCCTTTTGCCCCTGGATCCATCTACCTATGAACATGCTTGGATGAATAGATGGAAGACGATCTTAATATACAATATTTTCTTTTTATTTATATTATCTCTCCGACTTGTATACAATCTTCATACTATCATACACTCATCAAAAGCAGAACTAAGCATCGTCATTATCATCACCATCAACATCAGTCATTTCTGTTGTCATAATCATCACCACAATCTTCATCAACACCATCATCACCACCACCACCCTATGATGATCATCATCATTCATTATTCATCATCATCATCATCATCATCGTCATCATCATCATCATCATTGTCATCAACATCGTCATCATCATCGTCATCGTCAACAACAAAAAAGGTGCTTGGCTTAAAATTTGGGGGGGGGGGGCATATGTTATTTTGTCCCCCATACTAAAAATATGAGGAGACATGTCCCCCTGCCCCCCCCCCCCCTTTGATTGACGCCCATATCTGACCTACTCATTTTGTCATTTCATGTGTCTAATGTAAATCCGAAAATTGCAGTAATAGAGGCCCGGGAATCTCATTTTTAGAAAAAAATTATTTTTCGTTCGCTCCATCTCGGTTCACTTCGTGGGAATACATATCCGCAAACATTGGCAAACATAGTACGGAATACCTTCTAACTCGCTTGGTGGCAGAGACGTCAAATATGAATGACATTTCAACAAAATTGAACCTGGGACTCACTGGCATAGCTAAGGGGGAGGGGCACAAGGGGGCCATGGCCCCCCTGTTGGTCGGCAAGCAAAAAAAAAATTAAGAAATTAAAAAAAAAAACCTTTCATCGAGTGCACTTCATATAACCTACCCTATCCCTACCCTGCGAAATGAAAGTTAAAAGTAAATATGCCACTTCTCATACAAGTTACCCCTAGTACTGAATTTTAGTGTGCAGAAAATACCATTTTCAAGCACGAATTTTCAAAAATCTCCCTACCGTGGAGGGGGATCCCCTCTCCCACCCCCCCCCCCCCCCACCCCCATATGCCACTTCTCATATAACCTACCCCTAACATTTAATTCCAGTGTGCAGAAAATGTCGTTTTCATGCACAAATTTTTAAAAATCTTCCTATTGTGGGAGGGGGATACCCCCTCCCACACCCTCCCCCAACTCGGTCACTTCGCTCCCTCACCTTAACCCCCCTCCCTTATATGCCACTTCTCGTATAAGTTATCCCTAATACTGAATCTTAGTGTGCAGAAAATGCTATTTTCATGCACAGATTTTCACAAATCTCCCTATATACCCCCCTCCCACACCTTCGCCGTGGTTCCCCCCCCCCCCTCCCCCGTTGAAAAATCCTGGCTACGCCAGTGCTGGGATTTCTTCGTAGTTTAGCTTCTCAGGACGAATTTGAATTGAAAATTGATGAAATTGAATGAATTAAGAAGTGACGAAAATGGGCGGGAAAACCTATATTATATGAAGCTTCTCTGATCCTTTGGAAGTAAGTATATGGCGATTTTGGAGACATTAAATTAAGTCACTTTAAGGCACCGACGTAAATCCGTTTCGAGAAGTGGGGAGGGGGGATGATCGACCTATTTTGCTGAAATTTCTTGTTCACCCCAACCCCTAACCCGCCAGCACACACCCCACACACACGCATACTATTATTTCATTTTGAAAAAAAAAATTATGATTCTATAAAGTATACTTTCCTGCAGATTTCGAGGATAGTCGGACACCACGCCTCAAAAATATTTTGACATTCGGGCATTTGCTGCCGGAATAAAAGGGATTGCTGATCGAAAACTTCTTGTTTCTAGAATTTATGAGCGAGCAAAAATAGATTTTTTTTTTATTACTGAGAACAGGTTCAAATGTATTTGTTACCATTGGCGTAAATCCTGGGGGAATGGGGGATATATCCCCCCACTTTTTCGAGAGGGGGATGGCATGTACAAATATCCCCGCCCCCACCCCCCCCCCACCTTTTAAGGAAGAAATGATATTTTAATTAATCAGTTTATAATTTTTGATAATCTGTCATAAACTATCATCACATTTTAGAATTTCTATTTGAAAATGCGATTAAAAACCAGTAAAGTTGTTATTTTTGGCTCGAACGCTTCGCTCGCTTGCAAAATAAGGATTAAAATGTGTGTAAGGGGGTCTGTGCGGGTGGGTGAGGGTGTGTGTATATACATTGAAATGTGAGTTCAACAGAAAAAAAAAATCGGCAAAAACGTCGATCACCCCCCCCCCCCCCCCCTCCTCAAAGTGGATTTACGCCGGTGATTGTTACTCCCTTTTCGTGATTTTAGTATCGGCATCTTCCGTTCTCATACAGAGTATGATAGGAATAGGCTATAACACAGACCGTTATCTCCTGAAAATTCATCTGTTTCAGTAGGTCAACTTGCCTCTCGAATCCTTTCAGTTATATAACTCACATTTTATGAGTGGAAGAATAGCATAAACACTGGATAGAGAGACAAGATACTAACCTATTTCCTTTTTTAAGAATACTGTATAACCGGCATTGATTAAGATACTGAAAATGCGAGCTAGCGCTGAACCATGCAGTACTAGGTTTTTCTTTTGGCATTCCCCCTTTCCTTTCTCTTTCTTTCTCTTTATTTTTAGGGGATGAACAGGGGTCCATGGCCTCCTTGTGTCCCTGTCTATATGCCGAATGATGTGGGAGGATTGATGGCAATATTATTTCTTCTATAAAAAGTGGGGTATATTTTTACACCCCCCCCCCTCGAAAAAGTGTGTGTGGGGGGGGGGGGGGTATTCCCCAGGATTTACGCCAATGCTTTAACAAAAGTGAAAATGGATGATTAATCAAAAGAGGGGTTGGCACAAGAAAGAAAAAGGATAAGCAGACGTAAAAAAGGGAATATGTATCGGATTTGAAGGGGCACCTATTGGAAGGAGACTTTCAATACATAAAACGGAAAGGGGCACTTATCAGTAGAAGTGTAATGGACACTTATACGATTCAAGGGGAAATTTATCATAAGGAAAATTGGCACTTAAGAAAAAAGGGAACTTATCAGATATCAAATGGGTGTTTATCAAATGTTAAAAAGGACACGTACCGGAATGGAAAAGGGACACATCAGGAAACAAAAGGGGGCCATTGTGGCACTTATAACACATTAACAGAAGGGGAAATGGGACATACCAGAAAGGCCAGGAAAAGGGGCATTTATCAGAAGTAAACTGGGGAATGTGTCAAGTGTTAAATGAACACTTGTTCAGGTGGAAAGGGAGAACTTATCAGAGGTAAAAAGGGGCACTCATTAGAAGGGCAATTGGAACCGAAAATGGGCAGCCAAGTGACACTTATCACATTTCAATAAGGACATTATAGAAAGGAAAAGAGCGCTATGAAAACAGGGAAAGGGTCACTAATCTGGTGTAAAAAGGGGCAGTTGTAGGATTTAAGGAGGGAGACTTATCGGAAGCAAAAAGGGAACTTACTCGAAGGTGAAAAAGCACTTAAAAGAAAATGGACCCTTGTATGAAGAAAAATGGGGCAATGAATAGGTTTGAAAAGGAGCATTTTTCAAGGATAAGAAGGGGCACTTTTAGGGTGCTTGGAAAAGTGGGGGCACTGTGCCCCTCCCCCCCCCCCCCCCCCGGCTCCTCCGCCCCGGTCAACAACAAAATTCAAAACCTTTTGAAAAACTGCCTTAATTACCCTCCCGCCCTTTTTATCGGAGATTCTGCCGAATTTGAGGACAATGAACTGGAGACCATAACAAGGGGGACCCCTCGAGCTCAACTCAATCCGAGGGTTATTCCACCTGTCGTTCAGCCCGTACTACGTCCTCACTCAGTCGCTTAGCAACCCTATGCCTCCCTTGTTCATTGGAGAGTGCCAATCTGCAGCTTTTAACGATTGTATGCATTGTATTTAGAAAAAATACATACCTTACCATGTTAAAGAATGATAATAATGTATGTTTAATTCTTATTTAATTTTTATGTGCTACAATTCTGACTATATTTTTTAAATAGGTAAATTATTAATGCCGAGCTAAGTATAGCATAGGTTTTATATTGGTAAACATAATTGATTGCATACATTCAGTGTCCCACTAGTACTGCATGCACTGCACCAAACCAAATTAGTGTACGCTTGATCGCATATATTGTGTGTACTGTCACAGCTATGTATTGTTCTTTTGGAAGACCGATGGCGGCTCGGCGACGGGGGAGTATTGGAACCACTCGTCCTCGAAGTCTTAAAATTGATTGGGTGAGCATAGCCATTGAGGCAAATACATCTTGGATACGATACTATTGTCTGTCTCAGATCAATGGATTTTGTTTGTTGAATTTAGTTTAATATCGAATGAAACACAAAGGAGGGTAACGGGTTAGGGGGTCATTCATTCAAATGTGCATTGAGTGCATTACACTTGTTGCTCCATGCCACTCTGAGACTGAGTCAGATCACCACACGGCCATGACATTAGAGCACGCATTTACGTTATTAGCTATGAATTAGTGTGTAACTGTTAGATGTGAACTGGTGGGCATTTGATAGACATCTTGCAGAAATTTTCAAATTAAGAAAATGATGAATCATCATGGATCAAATTACCGGTAGACCCTATTGACTATTGTTGCAGTTTTGTGTGATCGAGACATTTGTGATGCAGCACTCTTCACAAATTGATTGCTGAGCTTGACTCAATTCAGACAGAAGACACACCGGTTGCCATTTTTGTTTTTTGTGAATTGTGTGGGCACTGACACAGCGTGACATCATCAAACCTTGACATGATTATCCTAAGACAAGGGAGCCACATGGGAAAAAAATAAAGGTTTACCTTACCAGCCATGGCTCGGAAAATAAGAAGATGAAGAATATCTCAGTACTTTTGTAGAATCCTTGGTTTCTTACGTACTGATATCTTTTTTTGCACGGTGGTGGTTATTTCTTGACAACTTATTTTCATTTTGGTGGTTGGCTAATCTTGTAGGGCATCACAATGTTTTCGTAAGTACCTTCATTGAGTGTTCAGTAAAACTGCATGTTTTTCTCTTGTGAAATTATGTTATTTACATGTATGTTCTGTTTCCTTTTTAGATCCTAATTTGATTACAAGTGTTTCTTCTTTTTTTTTCTTTTTTTTTTCTTTTTTTTTTCTTTTTGAGGGGAAGGGACTGTATTTGTTCCTCACAGTGAAATACAGAACAGATATTTTATCTGTAATAGCATTATATTTTCCAGTTCCAGTTTATGTAAATCAAATCAGTCTGTGTCACCAAGATATTTTAATGAATATTTTGTCTTAAAAGAATTAATATTCATTCACATTAAGAACTGTCCTCTCTAAAGAAAAAAAAAATAAATAAATAAATATATAAAACAGAGGACATCCAGTACTCCAATACTGCAGTATTCAAAAGGTGTGAATATTTTTCATAATGAACTTTTATATCTTCTCAATTGCTATGGTATTATTATTCATTATATTGGTATTCATATAGCGCTTTTCCATAAACATGCTCAAAGCACTTAACACTAAGAAAAATAAAAACAAAGTAACTATTTTGCTTGCCAAGTGCAAAAAAATTCGAAAAAAACGAGTCACAGAGAAAATTAATAAGTTTGGTATGAGAGTTCATTATTTCTGCAATTGACAAGAGATTTTATGTTCAATTTGAAGTGAAATCTGCACCCTCTGCGTAACATTTTCTCTTCTAGTACTATTTTCACATAATTTGGGTCTTTGAACAGCGATGAGGACACTTTCATGTTGCTGTGCTGTATGTGGTCAGTCTGAAAGGAAAATCCCCAAATTGAAAACACAAATAATGCAGGGAAAAAAACTTGGGAAGTATGAAAAATATGAATTATTCGGGTTTATAACAAGAAGATAAGATTTGTCTTAACTATTTTCTTACTCTTTTGTGAGCACTGCCTCCTTTCTCGTGTATTGAGTGTGTACAAAGATATTCTGATGTTTCAATTTGAGAGAAAGGAATTACTTTTTATTTATACAGGAAGACACATATGTCCATGATTTATTTACATTATCGTACCCCATAGTAGATACCTGGCTGCATGAATAATTCATGTTGGTATATGATAAAATGTGTCATTTTGGTGGACTCTCGGTGCACATAGGCTGTTTGACGAAAGTGAAATTCTATCATTCTGTCTAAAATGTATTCAAATATTTAAACTAAAATGTCTAGTCAGAGAGATTCCCTTATTGAAGAAATTCGAATGGCTTTGCATGAGGAATTTAGCAGTTATTATACAAAGGTAATTGTTTTGAAATTTATTTTTTATTTGTTTAGATCTACAAGGCAAGAAGCTGAAAAGGACGAGTTTGCCAAGGAGAGGGCCATTATGAATGATCTCGATGACAATGGTTGGAGTCACATCCACCATGCAGCCCACCATGGCTACATCAAGTCCATTGAGAAGTTTGTAGGAGCCAGCGAGGACCAGCTGGAGTTCCCCACAAACGATGACAAACTCATGACCCCAATCCTCCTGGCTGTTGACAGTGGAAAGCTGGACACTGTCGAGTGTCTGGTGAAGCTTGGTTCGGACCTGCGCTATCAGAATACCCAGAACCAGGGTCCAATTGAGATTGCAGCATTGAAGCAGTACATCGATATCCTGGAATACTTCATCAAGTTGGACCACAAGGACTTGGCAGTGTGGCCAAAGTTGATGAAGTATATGGGTTCAGATATGGATGATGAGGCTGAAGCTGCAGGGAAGATGCTGGTGATGTTGACAAAGCCTACAGAAGGTCGACTGAATCCTTACTGGGAGCCGATTGTCCAGAATAATGGAGTCCCTGTCATGATGAAGGTGATCAAGTCTATGATCTGTGACAAGGCGAAGCTCTATGCCTTCACCATCCTCCTGAACATTATTGAAGCAAAGATTGTTAAGGAGCAGATTGTGAAAGCAGCAGGCATTCCAACAGCACTGAAGATGATAGGTTCTACTGATAGAGAGATGGTGTATGCATCTTCATGCATCTTGTGTCACTTATCGATGGTGAAGGACTACATTGACAGCATGGTACAGAACGGTGCAATCCCAACCCTAGTCAAACTCTGGCAAACAAGCACAGACACCGAGATCCTTGTTCAAGTAACGGAGACTATTTCCCAGATTGCAAGTGCTAATCCTGAGTATCAGAAAACAATAGGTAATTCATCAGGTGCGTTAACAGCTGTGGTGGGACTGTTTGAAAACCGCTTATCAAAGGCTTTGCTCTTAGCCCTCACCAGGGCGGTAAGCAATATCGTTCGGAAAAATGTGGATAATCAGAACATGTTTGTGGACGAGGGTGGGGCGTCTGCTCTGATATCCTTGGCCAATGTGAAATATAACGATCTCCAATTGAGTGCCATTAGTGCCATACACATGTTAGCACAGGACAATCCTCACACCCAAAAGGTCATTCTGGAAGAAGGAGGTGTCATCCCTCTAATGCAGCTCCTGAAGCGAAGCGGTTCACCCAACGTCCATGTCTGCACAGCCAGTGCACTCTGGGCGCTCGCTGGAGAAGACATCGACGAGAGGCGCTCAATGGCCAGCATGATAGGCGTCAATCTCCTCATAGATTTCTTGAACGCTCAAGCTGAAAATGACATTCTCCACTACATAGGAGCCGAGGGATTAGCAGTCCTTGCACAGGGAGCCCTCAACAAACAGGACACTATCGCAAATGCAAATGGAGTTCAGCCATTGGTGAGACTGTTGCGTTCACCCAAGGAACATATTGTCCTCAGCACAATAAGAGCCTTGAGACATCTCTGCATTGGGATTGGCTTCATCCCCCATGTCAAGAACCAGGCAACCATCCTTGGGGCTAGAGGCATTCGATACCTGGTGGCACTCATGGTTCATTCAAGGAATGAGTTAGTCAGAGTGGAGTCTGCTTTGACTCTTGGTTATTGCAGCATTGGTGAGTTGGATGGAGTGTTACTACAGTTAGATAAAGAATCATGACTTCAGTGCTCATAATTGTTGAAAGTGTGTTTGAAGTCTTTGAAATAGGAAATAGGAATGAAGATCAGATCAGGTATTCTGTAAACACATACAGTGTATAAATTTAAAGTTGCTCAGACTTGATTTATGGATGGCAGTTCATGCAATGCTTGCAAAATTCCACAAGGCAGTACCATACCAGTTTGCAAGTCTCAGTGAAGTTTTTATGGTAGGCTCGCTCCTTCACTTACGCGCAATATGCAACATTCATGTAAGTTTGCTGGAAGTGGATAGCTACTTCTGCATCCGTTTACATATGTGCCATTATACTGGTTCATCTATGCAAACATTCAAACTGTCATGGCACTGCCCTGTGGGATT
Source organism: Echinometra lucunter (assembly GCA_029962745.1). Classification (NCBI taxonomy): domain Eukaryota; kingdom Metazoa; phylum Echinodermata; class Echinoidea; order Camarodonta; family Echinometridae; genus Echinometra; species Echinometra lucunter. The sequence goes on from CM057158.1 coordinate 30,258,232, forward strand.
TTTGCATGCATTGCGTGAAGCACCATCTGTAAATCAAGTATGAGTAACTTTAAACCAGACTTACATGTAGTTTAGATTAGATTTAGATTTGTTTAATATATAACTTCAAATTAGATTCTAAAATCGATACCGTTACATTTTTAGCTGTTATGCATTCTTTATATTGGTATTGATCATTATTACCAAATTTCACCTGCATACAACGAAACGAAATACAATTTTTTTAAATGAACTAACAAAATAACATAATACTAATTGAGATAAGTAAGTCCCTTCAAACATTCAAACATATTACAATTTAAATTTCGAATGGATTTGAAGTCAAATCCATTTCCAGTGGATTTCATTCAGAGCTACAAGGGCTTATGTCTTCAGTGGCTTGAATCGGGATATTGGTTGTGCATGTATCCCCTAACCACAATCCAGCAGTCTTACAAATAATTCTAATTCTCTGTAGTGCTTGTACTGTTTGCCATTATATGTTTTTGTGTTTGTTTTTTTTTTTTTAATTTGAAACATAACATAATATCAACATTATGACAGAGGTATAATAAAATACAAATGATGTTGGTCTACCAATACACATATAAAATAAACAACCACTGACTGTCAATTTCTGTCCTAAAAATTATTAAAGATTACAATAAAAGAAGAAAATAAATAGTGTATGTTTTTCCTTCATCATCTTTCAAATGCAGGCAATGCTGAAGTGATGGCAGACATCAGTGAGAATGTAGACTTTGATTACATTCACATCCTACGAAGAATGCACTCCAGCGATAACCTTGTACGCTTGCTTGCTGGAAGTGCACTGGCTGCCTTTGCTTACAACAATGTCACACAACAGAAAGAGATTGCTGAATCAGGAGGAATTCGCTATCATTCCTTTGTCCCCTTCCTGGAGTCTAGCGACGAATTCTTCCGTTGTAATGCGGCCTTCCAGGTTTGTGAGAAACAATTCATTTTGCATTCAGGGAATCAGATTTCAGGTATAATTTGATTACCAATAGATATCACTGCTCTTATCATGATTAATGATGATTTGGGCTATACATCATCACTAAACATAAAGATGGAATTCCTACTTGAACTCCCACTTTCTCATATTGTCAAACAGTCAAAGGTTTTAATATACTTGTACCAAGTTTTGATTTTGCCTGTAGACAGTTGAAAAAGAGTTTGAAATATGATTTTATTTTTTAAAAGTAGTTTTGCAGTGATTTGTTGCCACCTAATTATCCCTCAAGTTTGAAGTTTGCTTGTAGTGATAATCCCCTTCGGCCACTCCATTTTGAAATTATCCAAGGGTGGTGAAATGCTATTTTTCAATCAGAGATGCCATGGTGAAACAAATATGCGCATTTCTCATAAAATATGTAAGGGGGTGTTACAAGAAAGTGGCAATTGATTGCAAGTCCCAGAGCTCAGTTGAAAGTCTTGCAGTCAATTACAAATCAAGTGTAACTTTACAATCAGTTGCAAAATTTGTAACTGATTTGCAGTTGATCACAACTCATCTTTCTTGCAACACCCCCTAAGTCTGTCATTGATGTTTGCATTTGATCTAACTGATGAATGGTGTGACATATGATGGCAGGCAAGTGGTATCGCTTTTCCCCAATTGAAACTTTTATGGAAGCCATGTTGAACTTTGAATCTTGTGTGATCCGATGGCAGGTGGTGATCTTGGCGCGTATCATTCCCAATGAAGACCAGGCCACAACTTCAGCTATCGGTATCAAGCTTCTGGTAGATCTTCTACAACAGTCTAAGAATCCTCTCATCTTGGCTCTCACGGCAGAATGCATAGCTAGGCTTGCTCACACAAGAGCTGGTATGAACACATTTTTTGATAGATTGGTTAAAACATGTACTGAATTTATCATCATTGGAGTGGTATCTGAGTTTATAGGGGAGCTTAGTGAACTCAGTGGTGCAAAAAGATGTGTAAAGAACACAGAATGCTTATTATTACCTATACAAGGCATTTTAGCTGCAAAATAAAAAGCTGCATTTTGCACGCTACTCTGAATCCATATTACCGGAAAGGTCAACATTTTCCATATTGCCCTCTTCCGGGTTTTCCCCCTTAGACCACTTGAACTAAACAAGAGGGCAACATTTTGCCATATTCCACCCTTTCTTGTCAGTGCGCAAATGCAAAGATACGCAGTAGATACATTAATTACATACGATGCGTAAATACATAGATAACGTCATAAAAAGGTATGAGCCGTAGGCCTACTTGTGTGATTGAAATCAACGATCACAAAGTGCATGGAGTGCGGGTAGAGAGATGACATTTATTTGATTTTACCATCATTTTAGTATAAATAATAATATTGACTGCATTGAATGGGTTATAACCTATATTGTCCTCTCTGAATCAAATATTGTGTGTGCCTTCGGCTGGGACAATATTGGGTTCAGATTGTGCAATATAGGTTGGTATGTCATTCAATGCCAGTCAATATTATATAATTGTTGCCTGTATCGGATATAGGATAAATCTCTTTTTCCGCAGTAGTATCATGAACTGTTTGACTCTTTTCATTCGCTTAGGGATTTATCGAATGAGCAGAATCTGATTTATGACATCGTCTAATAGGTTGAATCATACATGAATTGTCCACTTTTTTCCCTCTTTTCCCCTTAATTCCAATGATTTCATATTTGAAAATCATGAATTGATGATTTACAGGTGTATGCACATTTCCCCCAGGTGATATTTCTTACTTTCGTTTTATTATGTTATGGTTGAAAATTACATTTGATGATATTATTTACATTTCGTCCTAAGTGATATTAATGTGTCTTATTTTGTTTTATTATGTTTTTCTTTGTAGGTGTTCCTGCTGCGGTTGTATCTATCAAGTCTGTGGATATCTTGTGTCAGTTGATGTTAGCTGAGAATGAGCAGGTTAGAGGTTCTGCTGCCATAGCACTGGGCTATCTCAGCTTTAATCACAAAGCAGAAAGAGAGATGCTTAACAGGTTAGTTGATCTTCCTCTTCTCTCTCTTCCTCCTCCCCGTGTCCTGTCTCTTCCCTATGTGTATCTCCTGTTCCTATACCCTCCATCCCTCCCTCTTCCGCCTCTTTCTCTTCCTCTTCTTCCTCTTCCCTTTTCATCCTCTTTTTATCTTTCTCCTCTTGCTTCTCCCCCTTTGTTGTAATCCTTTTTAATTTTCTCGAATATTAGTTTTGTTCAAAGAAGAAATTGGGACCAAAGCAGTGAACCATTTCCCTTCTTGAGTGCTTGGGAAGTGTTCGTTTACCAGACTTTTTGGATATACTTGTATTGTGTTCTTGTCGAATGGAGAGGTGCTGCATCGTCATTCGACAAGAACACCATATATCCTATAAGTCCACTAAATGAACAGTTCCCAAGCAGACTTTAAGGATATATTGTGTTCTTGTGGAATGAAGAGGTGCTGCATCTTGTTCAAGAAGAGCATATGCTGCTTCAAATGATTAGACAAAGACAGAAGAAGTGGAAACATAATGCGATGATGGCTTGATAATTAGATTTGAAGAAGGTCTTCTGTATGGAAAGAAGTTGAAGGAAGACTCTTAAAGGTTCTTAGATGATTTATCTACAGAATGTGGAGGAGCAGGATATGGAGAGCTGAAACGGATTGCCCAAGAGCGTAGTACCTGGAGAGACATTTGTCGTAGAATCTGATTGGGTCACTGAACCCGTCATTAAATTGACAAATCACTAATGATGATGATACATGCATATAAAAAGATGGGGAAATGAAAATGGTAGTTCAAATGTAAATATGTATGGCGATACTCTGTATCAGTCCAAAGGTATAGAATTTTCCCGTGACCAACCAACTCTTACTTTCATTGTATTCTCAATCATACTGTCACACACAGGTGCAGACAAGATCCGTACCTCTTCAAAGTATTGAAGTACTACACCCAGAACTACAGACTCTCTGCAGCATTTCTAGAAGCGTGGAAGCACTACCAACACATTGGTCTTCCTCCCATAGAGTGAGTAGCATACATTGTGCTTCACTGTAGAGGTGTAATGGTCAAGTATGTATGGTCATTATAGATTGCAAGGTCCAGGGTTCAAGCATTTGCCATATCTTTAACATTTTCTGGCAGTATACTAATCTGCATTTGATTCGGCATGCCATAACCCAAGTACCATCATAACCTGGGATATGGCGTTGTGTAGCGCCATCTCGTGTCCATCAATATACAGTTATGCAGTGTTGTCACAGCGCCTTTTATGTCACGATCGCAATAACGATCCCATCATCAATTTTCCTTCTTTTATGATGGCATATGAGGACAAATTTCTTAGATTTATTAAAATTTTCTAGTATAACACAAATTGCTTTCATGCATTTTTTAGTACCCTGGGTACAGCACTGAAATTCAAGATAATTAGACAAATTGATGAAATTTTAGTTAGTACCCCAGGGTAACAAACACCACATCATTTGCCAAACTCTAATAATAAGGAGATATCTGTTAGGATTATTCCTTGAAATGCACCATGGGCAAATATATTTACCTAGTCAAAATCCAGGATAATAATTTCCATAGTCCTTTGGAGGAGCAGATAGAGATGTTTTATGGCAAAGTGATACTTTTATAGAAAGAGCTATATTCTAGTTTGATATTTATATTATATTGGATGGCTCTGAATGGGATACCAGAAAATATTCCACAAGTTAGGGCCAATATTGTATGAATCGAAGATGAGTGCAATATTGGCCCTAATGAGTGGAATATTTTCTGGTATTCCATGAAATAAAGCTATCCAATATAATTATTATTATCTATACCCAACAGGAAAGGGATTTTAAATTCAATAAATGTCATTCCAGCAACTAAAAAGGGCCCCCATCGTACATTTATTTTGATCACACAAGTTTGACTTACCTCTTTATGACGTCATCAAAGTGTCGTTTGTGCATTGTGTGTATTGCGTATCCGCGCATTGTAATCCTTATTGCGCATGTTTGTTTTATTGCGCGCACGCGAAGAGACCATGCAATATCGCATAATATTGCACGGCAAATTTGTACATGAGCATATCGGGAATTCTGCGTTTTAAACAATATGCTCTGATATTGCACAGAGAAATCATGCAGACATAAAATATGTGTTTCTAATGCGCCGCTAAAATGCCCTATATAGATAATATTTGACGTTATTCCCTCAGGCAAGCAGTATCCATGATGTCAGCTGTACTCTTTCATTGACGTGATACTTGTATTTTCATTATTTCTATATTTACAGCACTGCTCAGAAACCATGCCTTGTAGGGAAGAAGAATATGCCATTCCTGAGCAATATTAAGAATCCAAACGGTAAGTTTCACAGTCATCTTAAATCTATATTATTTATCTTGAAATACAGCCAAAATGAAAAAAAAAAAATCTTTAATATCTACAGCAGATAATGTCAAAATGCCAAATCATATTAGATCTTTAACATTGGTATTACTGAGTTTTCAGTTTCAGGCAGTTGATATTAATCTGCTGTTGGCTCTTATATCTAAATAGAATGTATTGCCAAATGCATATGTAGCTTTTTGCTTTCATTAGCATGTGTTACTAAAGCTTTTCTTATATTTTTTTTTACATATCTTTGGAAAAAATTTTCAAAACTTAAGGTGTATTTGTTGCATTGTTTTATGACAGTTTTAGGATTTTTACGTATATTAAGTTTAGGTTTTTTCAAAACTCCTGTTACATTGTTGAGTTGTTGTAAGAGATTTAGAATATCTGATAACAGAATAAGTATGAAATTTAAAAATTACTTACAATGTTTATTTGGAAGTTAGATTGTATTTTATTGCTATGAATACAAAGACCTTTTGTCGTTTTGTTGCTATCTTTAATCACATTTGGCCATGTTTGCCCCTTTAATCCTTAATAATAACAAAAAAAAATATGTCCTGTGCTCTCCCAACTCTCAATATTGCGTGTGCAGCTCTCGATGGGTAAGTTATTCCCTGTATAATTGTTTCACATACATGTAATGTATTACATCACCACACTAATTATCACAATGAGTGTTTGACAGTGTTTATTTTGAGTGTGCGTATATCCATTCCACTTTAACTATTACACATTGGATTAATTTCTACATCATTAAATGAATCAGCAGATTTATAGCTGGAATTAATAGCTGCTCCCTATTTATGTGTTACTGTTTATCAGGGCAGAACAGGCCCCTAAAGCTTCACCATTTTGTCCAGATCCATAAGAAGGCTGACCTAAGCATCCATCAATATTTATGAGCAAAAATGAATAATTCATTTTGTAAGATGATTCCAAGGAGTCGCGTGCGTTTGTGCATGTTTTAAAACATTACGCCCATCAGCTAAAAACATGCTCAATGATGCACAATCAATGCGCAACAAATGCGCATTAAATCAAAGTATCATGATAATAGTGATACGTGCCATACGCGCAGTAGATATGAATAATGCAACAAAAACGGGTGCTTAGGTCGATCTTCAAATGATCCGAAAGAGGCGGGGCCTAATGCCATTCGTGTAATGATATAAGCGCGTGCTGCTTTTCGTCTAGTAAATTTATTATATGTCTATGGGGCAGAACCAGAATGTGTGAGAGTGGGGGTCCGATTCCCAAAGCAATTCTAAAAGCCAGAAGAAAGGAGGACGGGGTTTTCATTCATAACTGAAAGAGGGAGGGGGGGGTCCAGTCCAGAAAAACACTGGCTACAAAGGTGTGTGGGGGGGGGGGGGAAGGGGTTGGGGCAAATTCCCCCAATCTCTGTCAAGCCCAAAAAAGGAAGGAGGGTCTAGGTCCCGATGATACCTGTGGATTTCCCTCTGCGTATGGTAGTATGTATGTAGATATTACGCTTGTAGTGCTGTAATACCAGAAAATTATTTTGTGCATTAAAACTTCCTAAATATTTAGATTTTGTCATTACTCACAAGTTTTCGTGCCATGAAAACATGTAGTCATAAAACAGAATTTTTTTCATTTCTGCACAATTGTGTCTTATTTGCAGTATTTGGAGTCTTTACATTGAGCGAATGCTATTTGAACAAAGCTCATTGTTGTGCTTATTTTGTGCCACCTTTGCAGCTGTTAGTGTGCTGAGACTGTATTTTGCTTTTTGAGATGTGTTAAATGGCTGATACTTGTTGTTTTTGCTGAGTTATAGAAGTAGCTTCTAGAGCTTTAAAGGTTTACAATTTTGTGAGGAATTATGACAAAGAAACAATTCAGTCCACCCCCTTTCACAACTGTAACTTGTCACAAAAATTGATGTTTAGATGTTTTTGTGAGTGCTAATTTGTATTAATTTATTAGTAGATACATGTATGTAGATAGACTATTGAGGTATATGTAGTTTATTTTTGTAGCACATAGCATTTCAGTCTAACACATTATATGCGTTATCTTTAGAAAAAACATGATTCCTCTCAATTTTATCCACTCGAGATTGAGCAATCAATTTGAACATCACCTACATTTACATGTATTTAATACATTAACGTAATAATACTATACTAAAAATACATTAAATGTTGTATTGTGGATTTGATGAGATGTAATCATAGCAATAGGGATATGTATGATGAGTAATCAGCATTTACATGCAACAAAATTTACAACTGTAGATCATAAAACTAGCCATGTTTTCAAATAGAATAACACAGGCATCTTTCATTTACGGTACCCCTTCCCTCAGAATACAGTCAGCTATTAAAAATTTTGTTGGATAACATGTTGACACTTTGTGACACATAATTATCTCCTCTAAAACATTCCCTTCCTGTACTCACCTTTAAAAATCAGACTTCCATTTTTTCCTTCTTTTTTTTTTTGAGTCATCAATTTGAATAATACAGAGAGTATAGTCAAAGTTGTAGAAAGTATCTCATTTTAGTGTCATAGCAATATGAATACATTAAATGTATGAATGTTTATTTAATCAGATTGCTATAAAACCTATCATGCTCTGGGCATGGGTCAATATAGACCGAAGTGTTCTGACTCTAACAGTCGTTGTTAGCCTCGTATTTTGGTAGGGTCGGCACAAAAAAGGAGGAGTGCCGACCCTACCAAAATACGAGGCTAACAACGACTGTTAGATACAGAACACTTCGGTCTAGGGTCAATAGGGTTTGTAAGGCTGCAAGTCCTATCATAGAACTAATGCTTACGTTTACATTTGGCTTGCGATCAGCATATGGAGCCCGTATCTTGACCATAAGCCCCCTATCCGTGCGGCCTCCGTGAGGAGGCAGAAGGCGATCGTAAGATTTTCGTATGGATTCATGGGCTCTGCAGCCTCTACAATTTTGTTTCACGAGGAGTTATACGAATTTGAAAAATCGTAAGCCCATAGCCTGTAAACATATCGTAGGTGGCATTGCACGATGCCTGCACAGGCTCCGTACAATTTCTGTGGGAGGCTGAGGAGATTGCACAATTATTGTACAATCTGCGAGAGGCCTCTGTATGGATATGCCACGGCCTGCACCCTGATGGCCAATACAGAAAATAGTACGATGATCGCAGATAATGTAAACACAAACATCGTAGCCCGTAGCCACGTACGATGCTTCTGAAAAATTGTAGACCAAATTTATCGTACGGCGCCCGGGGCAAATGTAAACTGGGCATTAGGGAGTAATTCTTTGTGAATCCATAACCTCCCATTATCAAGATGGTACCTATAACCACTGTAACTCTTTAATTATTGCTGAAACAGTGGTAAAATCTGAGGTAGTTTTAGCACAGCATCAGTGGTATGTAAAGATACATCCAAAAATTAGGCAGAAATCTTTTTGATTTAAGTGAACTTTTCATTGTAAGTTGATGTATTTGAACGGCAGTTTCTATGTCATTTAGTCTAATCAAAGTAATATCGGTATTTAAAAGCTTATTGTGCTAATATGGTTCTTTCTCTGCAGTAATTTTTTTATTTTCATGTTATTCTATGTATTTTGCTTTCTGGATGCATCTGCATGTTCCACTACCTTTCACAAAGCTACCCAACATCAGAATGCATCTTGTGATGAAACTGTTGTGTTTGCGTCCTTAATCATCTATTCTTGATGGCCAATAGTGACTTCTGTCTTTCCTTTCATTGTCCTCAGGACGTCGGTTCACGATACTGAGCTCTGGGGAGCTGAGTGGACTGAGTCACCATCCAAGTTTGCCCACGAACCTGTCGAATACCAACTATCCTGATGATGCCTCTGTTGTGACCGATAATGCTGCCAACAGAGGGAGCAGTGTCAAGTTTGCCAGCGGGACGGAATCCCGAAACCAACGTAGTGTGAGTAATTACTCATATAGGGCATCCTCTTCCGTCAGCACACACCACAAGCAGTGGAGTCACCCATCAACAGCAAAGAGTCTCATCTCTGAGATTTCTGAAGGAGGAGTATCTGTGACGTGATAAATAATGATTTTTTCTTTACCTGAGTGCTAAGGAAGCTAGGTATATGAAGTTAAGTAAGCAACTAGGAGGACCTACTGCTTTGATCCCTCTCCAAAGAACTTGGAAACAAGGACACCAGAAAGAGCACTAGTGCTTAGACTCGATATGAAACCTGGGACCTCTCTGTTACGAGATCACCGCTCTTCCACTGACCACACTTTCTGGATGACTAAATTTTTGAAAAAAAGTTACCATATAACAGATCAAATCAATGAAAAGGTGATTCAACTTCTATGGTTGCATGCTTTTATACAGGTCCAAAGGTTTGGCTGAAATGATGTTGATTGAAATCATGTTATAAATCATGATTGCTTTTTGAAATATAATGGTATGCATGCCATTCATTTCACTAAAATCAGTGGTTCAGATTATAATTTGTCGAATATACAAATAATGTTAAAAAATCAACAACCCCAGAGGAACTGCCAAGACCACCAGCCATACAAGACCACACTTGATGACAATTGTATGACAGATTATTCTATAGTGGGATAAGCCGAAGGCCCCAAATTCCTTGGAAGTATGTTCCTTCCGTAGATGAAATTAATTCCATTCATCGTAGATGTCTATTATCAAAATTAAACCAGATTTCCTAAGCTAAACCTGTTTTTATTTAGTCAGCAACAGGAGTGCAATTAAAGAAATCAATGGTATGCGTTGAATTAGGATAAGAAGTTGAATACAGTGCTTTTGAAGTGTGGGTGCTAGTGTAATACAACATAATCTGATGAATGAAGGCATTCCATTTGTGTATTTGCAGTATTTTAGAAATAGATAACTGGCACTCGTTTATGATTTATTAACAATTATTGAGATTGTGAGTACTTCTTAAATGTTTGATAAATGTATTTTGAATATTGTTTGTTTGGATATCAAATGATATGCACCAAATGAATTATTCCGTCCAAATCAACATGTGGTTGATTACTATTTAAGTATTTGTAAAAATACACAGAGTTTATGAAAGGCATTGTTAACATTGGTTAACATTGTTATAATTTTTTTTTTAACTCATTTTGTTACTTGAGAATGGGATAAACATAAGGGTTAAAGTGTAAAAATACCAGTCTGAAAGTTTGAAAGTGTAATATCCACAGGAGTATTTTTAAATATTAAAAATGTGAACCAATGTTTGAAAAATGTATAAGGGTCGGTTGCACAGACTAAACGTAAGGAGTGCGCATTGCTCATTGGACCGTACTGTGTGTTTTGGCGTATCACGCGGAGGGAGGCAGATAATGGTGTTTTTTAACTCAAGCAAAACAGTCCTCTTATTTATTGTCTCTGAGACTAAAAATGTTAAAATCGCAGTTTGCATCTTAAACAGTTTTTCATTCCGTATTATTATTATTTTTATATTGTATAAAATTTTTCCATTGTTAATTGATCACTCCAAGCATTGATCTTCAGTCTTCTTGTACATGAATGTCCATTTGTTCACCATTCCATACTACTCAGTTTTTTATTTAGTGTGGTAATGTGTGTAGGAGTCGCCTGAATCAAATTATGTACATTTCATGGAATGTACTTTGATGTTCCTCTGTAAAGAGGTATTAAGATATTTGTTGCACAAAGAATGTATACTGTGCAGATCTAAGAAATTATTCAGAATGACAAGTGGAGAATAGAACATATTGATGAATTTTCACTGACAAAATCAGTTCATGATTTTCTATGAAATGACAGTGTAAGTATATTCTTAAAATATGACTTTATGAAGTCTTTTTTATGTACCTTCTTGTTGGATTGCAGCACATGGTTTCTTAAAGGCCCTGTCCCGCACTGCCGTTTAACGATTCCGTCTGCCTCCGTCTAAATTTATCTTGGACGGTGTCAGACGGGGGAAAATTAAGAAATTTGTAGCCATGAACTAGCCCCCTCTGCCAACGTCTAGATACGTCTGTAAACCAGCTGAAGAACGAATTTTAAAAGTCTAATAAACGTACGCGTTCGTTTCTCAGACGGAATCGTTGAACGGTAGTATGGGACAGGGCCTTAAGGAAGGAACCGACAGTTACTGGAAATGCACATAAATCTTCCACATTTCAAAGCAATAGCATACGTATAGTGTTTATCGTTTCCATTGGAAATTCTTTTATCTAAAGATGAATTGAATATCAAGTCATTTTCCAATACAAAGATTTACCCATTTCCCCCATAACTGATTGCAATAACATTGGGTAGAAAAGCTCATTCAGATATCCAGTGCAAACCCTCATGATTTTTTTTTTTATCGCACTACTTATGATAATGAGATGTGCATAAAACTAGTCAATTATACTTCAAGCTCATATAAAAGAGACTAGAGTCTTGCCAGAAGTAGTACAGACTAAACTTTTTGCCTTGGCATTTAAAAAAAAAAAAGATTTTTGAGGCAGGGGTCCCTCATACCCCATTCATTTACGCACAAAATAAAAGAATGCAGGGGTTTTAACGCTTTATGTGTGAATAAGACTTTAGACTGAAAATTAGGTATGAAAGTGTCGTGTAAGGCATGGATCATAATTGACTGATATTGATAATAACTAATATCAATAAATGCATACTATTACTGTCCCAAAATTAGTAGACACTGAACCTTGACGTAGGGCATACCTTAATGGGAAAGTATGGTGGCCCTGAAGTACGCTCGACAACAGGTCATCTGCGACTTGAATTTCGGGGCCAACTTTGCATCTCAGTCGTGAAATTCGCTACCTGTGGCTCGAAATTCATGACCCGGGATGCTGAATTCATGACCCGGGATGCAAAATTCATGACCCAGGATGCTAAATTCATGACCAGTGACGCGAAATTCATGACCCATGACATGAAATTCAGGACTCTGGCTGCGAAATTCATGACCCAGGATGCAAAATTGGCAACTAGGACGCAAAGTTTGCATCACGGATTGCGAATTTCGTGACTGGGACGCAAAGTTGGCCCCGAAATTCACGTTGCACATGACCTGTTGTCAAGCGTACTTCTGGGCCACCATAGGAAATGCTGTAACGATTGTTGTTATCAGTCAAATGTTATCAGTATGTCAGCATATATATTTTCTGTCCATAATACCTCCATGTATTGTTGCTTCTATTTAGAAGTTAATATGATATACAATCAGTTCATGTCATTCTGGCATAATGAGAAGGAATTTTGTAATATACATAGATCAAGCACTCACAGTTTTACATATGGGCTGTACTTTGTACCAGTTCTGTAGTGCTTATCTAAAGATGGATTTTTTTTCAGTTTTGCAGTTCTAAATTTAATTCTTGAATGTGAATTATCTCTAGTTATACATTCCATTATTTGAAGAATTTTTTTTAGCATTTGCATGCCTTTTCAGACAACAGAAAGGGACAGCACCATTTTAAAAGGCTATGTTATCTTTTATGTTCGATAGCCGGGCTATGAATTGTCCTAAGAATTGAACTGGGAATAAGCAGGGGTGGTGCAAGATGACCCATAGGTGAGTTTATTTATGTTTTCATTTTAAATGAATAAATAGGGGTATTATATAGTTACATGACCTAACCATCTCTTTTCCCATACTGTTCTTCTTTCTCCTCTTTTTTTTCTTCTTTTTTTCCTCTCGTTTTCTTTTATGGTTGCTTGAAAAATCATAGGGGTTGGTTGCCCCCCCCCCCCTCCCTGTAGCACCGCCCCTGGGGATAAGTCACTGGTTCTGGGTCATGTCGGGGGTTGCCTGTAACAATACGCATACCTATTGTGAAAGGAGGAAGAGATCTGTGTAGGCACCAGCAAAAGGTGCTTATTCCATGCCGTGGTTCAATGTTCGGTTACTTATCCACTGAACCACAACGCCTCCACGGGGAGTTATAGTTATGAACCAGTGCAACATAAAAGATCATTTTCAGAATACTATTATAGTTATTCACTAGACCACAACACCTCTAATAATGCAATGCTTGTGAACATTCCTACCATTCTACCACTGCTTTTTGAACCCCTTCTATGCTACCAGATTTAGAAAAATATAATAATGAATGAAACTCTTATGAATAAACTTTCAGTAGTTAATTTTCAGGGGTTTTTCCCCCAATTTTCTCATAGATTTGAAATGTCTTCCACAGGGATTGACTGTATGATGTAAATATATTTGCTGTTTCAGGGAGAAAAATATCAACATTTTTTTGTCACATTCTCTGTTCGATGCTCTATCTCTTAGTTGAGAATTTGCCCTCCCTGGCTAAATGGGGGTAGAGTATGAACTGAAGTGTGCAGGACATAGATTTGCATGGTGTGTTGTTATTTTGAAAGAACAAGACTGTCTATAATCTTTGTAGATTATGGTTTATGTGCTAGAAGTTTAGGAATTTCTTCCTGAGGAAATCAAAGTTTACCATTGAAGTTTGAGATATTAGAAGTAGTTTCAGACATTTGCAAGCTGTATTGATAATCCACATGAAATATGATATACATCTTCTATGTGGGAAGCTGTGTTAAAATGCCAGGATCAAAAGCCATTTAAGTACTAGTAATTGAAAAACCATAGCTCTCATAGAGTGGATCATTGACAGCTGATTAATTAAGGTGCATAATCTATGCAGTTGCTTTGCCTGTATACCACTTTAGTATACTACCAACTGCAATGATAGTTTGGCATCTTCTCTGTACATTCAGTTATGCAAAACAACATTTTCTTTCTCATTCATTCATGAGAAATATTCAGTTCATGTTTGATTTGATCATGTTCTTGTTTTCTCAAGTGATTTTAATTCCATTTCGGTGTCTGTAATCCCTTTCATATAGATTGCAAATGTCTGTCACTGCTTTTTTATGCCTATTGAATTGCAAAGGCAGGGAATTGTAAAATATAAGATTTGCCAGATTTTGTATTCATAGACCTGTTTACTAATGTATTCAAAATTGCACATTTTTCTCTGGAGCCTTTGGTTACCTGGTATGCATAATGGCATCTGAATAGATGGAGTGCGGTTTGCATACATTAGTTGTTGCTATGTCAGGCAAACCTCTGACAAGTTTCCTAGTTGTCAAGGGAAACTTTTGTTCAACAACAATGCATATAATTAGTAAACAGGTCCGATATTGTTTGATAATGAGGGTCTAATTTGGTGTGATGTTTGTAGAGCACAGGGCTTATAATCATGAAACTGTAAATGAGCTACCTGTCGTTTTTCAACTAATTAAGGCCGGATTTCATGGGGCATGTGAACGATTCGCGAAGGATGTCGAGGTGTCGAATACATGACAAAGTCGTACTTCAGGATGCAAAAGTTGGAAACGTCAATTGTTTGCGGGATGGTGGAAACGCACAAAAAATGTTTGTTTTTTTTTAACTCCGGCTGAACTAGTAAAGAACCAAAGCTACCAAACCCTACACATATTTGGCAAACTTTTGAAGCCTAGAATGCAAATGTTGGACTTTGTCATGTTTTCGACATTCACATCCTTTGTGAATCATTCGCATGCCCATGAAAACTGGTCTTTACATTGACTGAAGTTTGTAATTAGCTGGCTACATACTAGGTCCAGTACGATTATGTGAGCATGGGCCATAGGTTTTGTTGTCTGGTTTGTAAATATTTTCTTCCCTGGAGAGATTTTGAAAGGATATAGAGATATATTTATTGAAAGTCATATTTTTCATGCTTCACCGAAGGTACAGCTCTAAATCATGGCTTTGAAATGTATGTAGTAAATGTGTTACTATCACTTCATGAAATAAACTATGAACTATCCTCTTGTAAATTGTCATTGGAACTTGAATTCTTCAATCATTGCTCTTCCCCTTGTCACCGTTTCTTTCTCTCATCCTCTCCTTTTTCTGTCTCTCTCTTTCTTCCTCTGAGTCATTTTCTCTCTCTCTCTCTCTCTTGAATAGGGTTTTGACAGACGTGTATCAATCAAATATGATTATTTATGCCTGGGACCGACCTTTAACGTCACCATCCAAAAGACGTGGCAAATGTAGATTCACATTGTGCCAAAGGACATTAGAGCCGCGGCAGGGATTCGAACCCCAGACCTTGTGGTTCAAAGTCCAGAGACTTATCCACTGGGTCACAACACCTCTATTCTGCACTCTCTACTCCTCTGTTCTCTCTGTCTCTTCCTCTGTCATTCTACATATCTCTTACTCTCTCTACTACTCTCTTTTTGTCTCCTCCCCCTCCCCTCTATACTTCACTCTCAACTTTTTTTTTTTCCTCTCTTCCTCCTGGTCATTCTATTTTACATTCCTTATTCCTCTGTTCTCTGGGTTCAAACTGGGTTAAATGGTTGGTTAGTTTACCTGACTGCTAAGAAAGCATGTGTATGCTTGTTAATAAGCAACCAACCAGGGGACCGACGGCTTTAAGTACCCTCCGAAGGACTTGGTAATGAGGATTAATACGTTACCAAAGGGCATTAGCGCATCCACTTGGTTTCGAACCCAGGTACTCCCGATTACGAGACCATTGCTCTATCCACTGAGCCACAGCGCCTTTTCCTGTCTCTTCCACTATGTTGCTCTACATATATCTTTACTCTCTTTAATCCTCTTTGTCTTCTCCCTCCTTCTCTCTTTCTATCTTCCTCTGTGTCACCCAGCCTATACTTCACTCTCTAATCTCGTTTTTTTCTGTCCCTCTTCTTCCTCTATTTTTTTTACGCTCTCTGCCTCTCCCTCTTTATATTTTTTTTAACGTTTTCCACCTCTCCTCTCCCTGTCTCTTCCTCTGTCTTGCTACATATCTCTTACTCTGTCTTCTCCTTTATCTTCCTCTCTTCCTCTTGTCACCATAGTTTTATTCTCTCTATTCCTGTTCGTCTTTTTTCTTTTCTATCTCTCTCTCCTTGTGTACTATGTGTCACTCTATCGAGGGTCTATTAAAACTCAATGAATAAACCAGTAATTGCGGTCTGTCGCGTAAAACCATGAACACTCAATATTGCTTTATTGAATCAATCATATACCAAAGTGAATGCCCATTACAACAATCCTATTTTGTAATTTGAAGAACGAGAACATTTTACAATACAAGATATGACAAACAAAATATATATTTGTCCCATGCACATTATTCCAACCAGCAAATACAATGTACAGTCATTCAACAATGAGAAAAAGACATTGCTTAACCCATAGGATAGCATTCAGTTCATAAGTACAAGTTATGACAATCCTAGTATTTCATGGATGAAAGGCCACTTACACAGTCAAGTCACGGCAAGATCACAAGAAAAGATCATATCCTCAAACTCTCTGTCCCTGAAGCAACGATCGATGCATACAAATTCTCATTTTATCCTCGGACAATTCGCATCTGGAACCATCTAACAGCTACAGCAGTTACTGCCCTAACAGTAGCTGCTTTCCAGCTACCCTTCCTGTCATCAAAGGGTTGGAACCTCCTGTCGGTTCCAGGATGCTGTAAACCTGGGGGGTGTTTCACAAAGATTTAAGTCTGACTAAAAATCGCACTTAAATTCCCATTTGCATGTGGTATATAACGCATCACCTCATTGGTCAAATCATGCACAGGGTGCACGCGCTACCGTGTATCCATCAATGAGATTACATGTTAAATGGGCGTTGGCTCCTAAGCATGACTTTAAGTCACACTTAAACCTTTGTGAAACACCACCCTGAAGAGCATGGTTTTTACTCGCAAATCAGTGTTTTTATTGTAAATAAAATTCTACATAGTTGACTGCACCATCACCTACTGTTACAGTACATTCCATCCCAGTTAAGCTTGGAAAGAGCTGCTTAAGGGATTATCTCTTCAAGGTTCAAGGTTCAAGAATATGATATTACAGAAGATATGTACAGTACATCTTCTTGTTAATACAGTTCCAATAAGTTGTCTTAGTGCATGGGTAGGACACAAGAGGAAAAACAAATTTGACTTCACCTTTCTTTTGCTCAAAACATGATTTTGAGAAAATGCTGCAGCTTAGCATTCAAACTATATGTAGTTGTAAGCATATGATAATTAACAAAATCTGAAAGCTTTCATCTCTAAATCATTAACCCATAGCAGTACAGTGTCTCTTTTTTTTCTGCAGTATCTCTTGATCCAGAATGCTGGGAATAACTGTTATTATTTCATTACATTTATGTTAGTATTATGTCTGTTTATGATGATTGTGGTATCACACTGTGATCAAACATCCTTGACAAACACACCATGGTTTCATTTGTGATTAAGACAATGCTGTATATAGAGAAGTTTCAAAACAGGAAAGTACGCAAACAAACAACACTGCAGTGCCAGGGGCATCAGTCTCCTTTATACTTTTTTTTGGGGGGGAGGGGGGTCACTCTCCCCAAAAATTGCTGACAAGCAAAAAATTGACACCCATGCTACCATAAAAGAGGTATGGGTAGACACTATGACATTTTTACACAACTAGGCAAGTAAAAAAAAAAAAAAAAAAAAAAAAATGATAATTTTGAAAGACTCATATTGAGAGTTTTCTATAAATTATTGTTGCAGCCAGGTTAGAGCTCCAAAATATACAATTTTCATAAAGTTTCATCAAGTATACAGTTGCTTTCACACACACAAAAACACTTTGTACATGCTATGTACCTATATATTACTTCGCCCATTCAACAATATCATGAAGAAATTCTATCATGGATGTAGATATTATTACATATTTCCATATGGCTGTAGACAATAACATATCATGCAAAACTATGTATGTACACAAAATTTCATATAATTTGAAGAAAAAAAAATCTGAATAAAAATGAATAATTCAATTGCTATGATCAAGGGAAAGTAAAAGAAGAAAAGAAATGGAAGTATCAAACTTTCAAAAATGTTTTGTACTGCAAAGCTTAATATCATTATTATTATCATTATTATTATCGTCATTATTATCAACATTAATATTATTTGGCATCACCTACACCTTACAAGGAAAAAGCAAAGATCACCATGACCGTTGGGTCCCTCCTCCCAGTATAACTATGTGCAGGTGGCTTTCCCCAAACTCTTCTTTGAATCTATAGTGCAGAGGGTCCTAAATGTGCAAAAGTGGTGACTCTCCTCTATACCGGGCCTCTGTTTGCCACCGTGAACTTGAGAAATATAATTCATGTTTCTATCTTTACTGAATATCTCCAAAAAGTTTCAAGGAGTTGTTTAATAATTCATCAGGATGACAGGATGATTGCAAATCATAATAGTTCCATGACACATCAAAACTTCAAAGGGAAAATTATCTGACATCTTTACCTTTTTTGTTCCATGTTCCAACACTTTTCTCACAAAAGTTAGTTTACTCAGTTTCTGCTCGGTAGAAGAAGTTGTAATGCTCATGTCTTAAAACATACCTCTTTCAGCAACAGTTTTAATGAATAGTTATAGTTTCCAGTCATTATGATTTATCCTTTGTCTTATTTTGATTCATTTCCTGTAAATTCCATGTTAATTTCCCTTAGTTAAGTAAATAATATGTATTTATATGATTATTCATTGTTAATTTCTTTAGTTAGTAATATGATCTATGTAGTAATGTATCAAAGTAATGTTAAGTTTATTATTAATGTTGATGTAAAGCACCCAGAAACATTTGTAATAGGCACTATATGAAATGTTATTATTATCATTATAATTATTATCATTATCATGATCATTATCATTATCATTATCATCATTATCATTAACATTATCACTATCATTATCACTATTATCATTATCATTATCATCATTATCATTATTATTATTATTATTATTATCATTATCATCATCATTATCATTATTTATTATTATTATTATTATTATTATTATTATCATCATCATTATCATTGTTATTATTATTATCATTGTTATTATTAATTATTATTATTTTTTTATTATTATTATTATCATTATTATCATTATTATTATTAATTATTATTATCATTATTATTATTATCATCATTATTAGTATCATTATTATTATCATTATTATTATCAATATTATTATTATTATCAGTATTATTATCATTATGTCTTTTGTAATCTTGTTCTGTGACAACAGGAATTGAAATGGCATCAAATAACATGAACAAAAAGAGTATGCATAAGTCGAAGTCATATAAGTCGAAGGTCTGTACTGGGTCTCATTCCTTTATTTTCTATTGTTTTTCACCCCTCATAAGTCGAATTTTCTCTAAGTCGAAGCATTTTCTTCAGTCCCAAGAAATTCAACAGAGTTGACTGTATACATATAACCAGGGTATGGATATCTACATGTACACATCTACTTTCCTAAGCTTAGAACTCATTCAACTCAAAGGTGAATTTCATGTGAATACAATTCAGAAAGTATATAACACATCAAAGAATTATCTAGATACATACACCATCATTTCCCTCTATCAGGGCTCATCACCAACAAGTGCCCAGACACTTGGACCCCCACTATCTAAAACCTAAATAAATAAGGATCAATGCAAACAGACCCTACAATTTCAGTCTGGACTCTCTCTCTACCAAATAAGTTAATAAGGAGTCCTGTCGAAGGCCTATATTTAAATGCAGTTCTGAATTCAAATCCTGTAATATCAGAAACTTTTGCAAAATGAATTTTTTGTGACTTCTTAGCAAAGTAGCAATTAGCAGCAACTGCCATTGTGAGGCAGGAAACTCTGTGAATCACTAATGCTTCAATCTATTCATCTTATTCAACAACATGCAGCTGCACTTAAGTTTTGCCAATTCAGCCCACTCACGAAGTGAGTTGTGAGTTTATGGTTTTACAGTGGAGCGCAAGAACTCCCAGAAATCACTTCTGAATCGGGATTACAGACCACATCACATCTTGCACAATTCATGGCTCACAAATTGTTTTCATATCACATGATGCATGAAAATGAGTTCATTATATGATCTATCTACCGGTATGACTATCCATGACTATGTGTATCCATCATATGAAGCCTGACAGCTGTGTACAATAGGTCCATGAACAACCTCAATGTGAGTGGAAGGCCATGTAACATGAAGACATGCATCATTTGTTTTATACAATGAAACTCCTGGATCTTGAACTTGAACTAGTATAAGTGTACTAATAACCTCTAAACATGCCAATGCAATGCACATTGCGTATAAGCACACTAACTCTATGCACAGTGCTGTCCATCAGGTACTTAAAAATCATTGGATAGGACTGTAAATTATTGCACACTTTCAAATGAAAAATGTGGGATAGACACTAAGAAATGAAGCTCTGTGAGTGCGCTCAACCAATCATTTGATTAGGATCTAGGAGCGATTTAAATATCCATACCAACTGTGGAAGTGTTCAATGGCAAGATGTGAGTCTGCGTAATATTGGTATGGAAGAAGTTCGTCAAGTCAAAGCCATGATACTGAATGTACACCCTATCAGTCAATGGCCCAGTAACATCAAGAGTGATAATTACAGGTTATTAGCACACTTATACAAGTTCAAGTTCAAGTTCAAGAGTATATTTTTCATATGTGTACTAGAATGCACTTAAACTTGTGATTTGTCATGAATAGTGATATGGCACAGTCTTAAAAAGGCTCCACTTTTGATGAAATAACAAGAATCCATGAGTTTTTTATCTCCATAAGTCAGTCATATGTTCACAATCCTGGGAACTTCCAATTTCATGACATGTTTCTGATAGATATAATCTACATGTACAGCAAGATACAATTAACTGTAGAAAAAAATGAATAAATTACAGTCACAATCAGATTTTAAAAAAATTGCAACTGCAAGTCTGTTTTGATATTTATATTACAGGGGTCCAGACTACCAAATTCTCACATACCTGTTGGAATTATTCAAACATTTGTAATCTTCAAGACAGCTACATGTACATGTAGCAATTAGCCTCAATTAATTATCAACATAAATGCAGAAGTACTTCACATCATACTTAGAGGTAGTCAAAGCCATAACACAATCAAGAGGCCACAAAATCATCTGACCTTGGTCAGCATCTGACTTCTAAACCCTTTGAATACAAATAATTTCTCCACTTTACTTTAATAAACTGTTGAAAAAGATTTTATTTAGTATAAAGGTGCTTTCACACATGATGCAACAGTGTGTTAACACACTGTCTTGACACACTTTCTGTGTACAAGCCTATGGGGTATAGAGCAACAAAAAATGTTGCCGAGGCAGGACACATTTTTGTTTGCTGCCTAGATACAAAAAATGCACACCAATCAAATTTCTGAAAAGTTAGCGCAAAATTGCTGCCATGAGATTGTTTGCGCAAGTTTTGACAATATGCTCTCTTATTTCGAGTTGACGCGTTAATGCGCGTTCATTAGCATATTGTGTGAAGACAAAAAAGTGTGTCGAGACATGTGTTAACACACTGTCGCATCATGTGTGAAAGCACCTTAATACACAACTTCTATAGACCCTAGACCGAGTTACATGTATCTCGGGCTTAGTGTTCAACTTGTTAAACAAAATATGAAAAATTCATTCAAAGCAGCATCTGAACTTTGTTATATTGCAATGCTGACATATATACTGCACAGAAATTTGCTCTGGTGCCAAAGCTCAAGGTTTTATTTCAGTCAAGAGTTACAATTAGGGTTGCGATTGGGTTTTAGGTTAGGTACAAATACAGGGCTATGCTTACAGAACTTTGAGTATGTTCTTGGGTGTGGGGTTAAGGTAGGAAATTGGTTAACCCGTAGCTTATTGGAACCAGGTGACATTTGTATTAAGCTTATGGGAAGGAGAGAAGTCAGTAGTCAACGGATTAATGTAGGAAATTTACTGCAGAAAGGATTTCACAGGAGCATGTGTCGTACAACCTTCCTCACTTATTATTTCCATTATCAAAAAGACAACCCAATTTTTGCATATTAGCTGGCTTAGAAAGTACAGTGTCTAGTTCAGTTGCATTAAAAAATGAAAATAAATTATTTAAATCTATCAAATCTTCATGCAAGCAAAACTGTAAATACTGTGCTAAGAGGCATACCTCCGCACAAACTGGGCTCTCAACCAACATAGCCTAATAAACCTTTTTTTCCTTAAATGAGCATTATTTACATGTACATATATTTTATTTCAAACTACAAGAACAGATACTGCTACTTCAAAATGGCATACAAACAGGTATAATTCAAATTTCTGAATATGGCATGCTACATGTAGGTATTCCTGTTCTTTTCAAACTTGGCGGGGAAGCAAAAAATGTTCTGTTTGCTCAATACCATCATTCATTGCAGAGCATCTCTTTGTTTACACTATGCCCCATCCCCCAAATTGAGTACAAAAATCAGGTTTCAAGAGTCAAAATAAATAACTGTGACAGTCATGTCATCTCTGTGTTGTCTAGCAATGGCATCTGGAAGGCTTAGGATCTCTGCAAGTTTGTTCAGATCAAAGTCATTAGCCACCCCACAAAGTGCATAGCGAATGAGATGGGTGGCAGAGTTGGTATCAAGTGACTTGAGAATATCCATTCTTTCTTTGAGGTCTTTCATGACATCTTTGAGCACTGAACTTCCCTGGACATTGTAGCTGCTTGAGGCTTTCATTGATTTCATGTGCTCTCCAACTAGCTGCACAGCTTTATCAGAGGTGAGCATATCCCAGAGACCATCTGAAGCAAGAATAAGGAACTTGTCGTCGGAAGTCAACTTGTGATGAGTCACTTCTGGTGTCGTGATAAGGTACGGTGGCGTGTGGAAGTTCTTGGGTGGGACATAACCAATGAACTTTTGCATCAGTTTCTGCTGCATCTCAACAGTCCACTTGAAGCGGATGTTCCCAAAGGCTCTGAGAGGCATCAGCTCACCAAGTAATCGTCCATTCTTGATGACAGTTGTAGATTCGTGAGATGGGTGCCTTCCCTTGATCCGATTTACTTCATTCACATTCTGGGCATTGTGGTCCACCGTTAAAGGGAGAGACTCCCAGGTACCATACCCTGTGCTTCGTCCTAGCACAGCACGACAATCACCAGCATTTGCAACGTAGAGATCATTATTGTCCACATAGGCCACACAGGCACATGCACCGGTGACAGCTGTCAGGACAGGTTCAATACCAAGAAGTTCTGTTGTAGCTCGCATGGCTTCTGTTGAGAAATCATTGTCCAAGCGATCAAACGCAGTTTGAAGTACAACCTCAGGAGAATCATCATCCAAGACATCAACTGAAAGGTTAGCTTGGACATAGCGAATCAAGCTCTCCTTGTACAATTCTGCAGTAACCTGAAGTCTGTACTCATTTGGATGGCGATGCCACTTCACCAAGTCACTGATCTCCCCACTTTGCAGTTGCGCCAGAACTTGAGGTAAAGCCTGGAAAGGAAGGGTTTCTGCTGCTATGTAATTAAACAGACGTTCTGCAATTGCCTGTGCACAAGCAGTTCCGCCATGTCCGTCAAATACTCCAAAAAGCACTCCATCGGTGAGTTTGCACTCCGCAACAGCTCTCCGATCCTCTCCAGGCTTGTTGGAAAACAGTTGATTGCTGTCGTATCTCTGCACAGTTTTTGGTGAAGATTCCTCATCAAAGTGAACGCTTACTGCATTTTGTTGGAGGGCTTCACTTGTCTGTTCTGGGGTGAGCACAGGATTTGCTCGCCAGGGATATAGCAATCTTGAGCTAGTTACTATTCTCCTACATGTTAAAGATTCACCATTTAATGCAGTATATCTGGTTTTCTTCTCCTTCAGGATACCAGAGAAGGGTCGTGATCTCAGAACATGGATCTGTCGAAAGTTCCTCGCAAAGTTTGTTCTCAGACTCACTCTCACACTCCCACATGCAGAAACAGGAAAGTGTGCCATTGACATTGTAAAATGGCAAATCACTTGATAGTTCAATTGAAAATGTACTATTTGGAATGCTAGTTTCAAATGTTTATACTCTTTTCGATATCAGCTAAGCAAGTCAAAGGCACAGTTTACAGTTAACATTAACACTTACAAAAATGTGATAGCACTGCCCGACACCACAAGCGGGGGCAAGGCTCCTTCTACCGCTAAAGGTCAGGCGAGCTCGGGGTTGACACAACCGATCAAATAACAAATATCAGCCGGCTCGAATGCATTGAGTTGCGAAATGAAAAAGGATGAGCATCGTGTCCGATTAAAGCTTTTCTCAGGATTCCGCATAAACCCAGTTCCATCTGTAGCTAGATGAAACATTCATTATAGATTAAGAATTCTGAAAAACAGGCATTCCAGTCTCGATTCAAGTTCATCTGGACTCTCCTCGGAGCCGAGCCAGCAACCTTTTCGCTAATTAATTGCCTACACTGGCCCTCAACGTCAAGAAATCTAGAGGCGCTAGCTAGGCGCATGCAGTTGGTGAAAATCACGATGATGATGATGATGAATGGTGATCAAGACCCGGATCATGATCATGATGACGACGACGATGATGATGATGATGATGCTGAAGATGATGATGATGATGATGATAATGATGAAAAAA